>WYDI02020073.1:0-125231 GCA_009867235.2 Psittacus erithacus | reverse complement strand
GGGAAAAAACAGAATGAAATGCTGATGGCTGGCCTTTGGCTTCCCCCCACCCCTCCCCCCCCGCCCCCCCCCCCCCCCCCAGGAATTATGTAAGTATTTTGCTGTTGTGCAGGAACTGAAGGGATACAATAGGCAGCATCAAGGAAGCAGCAACACAGGATTTAAGTGGCATTCTAACAGTCAGCATATTACAGAATTGGCAGCACAGTGTAAACAGCTGCCAAATAAAGTGTCAAGGTAATCCAAAAGTCTTGGGATGGCATGGCAGCATGTTGTGACATGAGGGCTGAATTGAGGACATGTCATGTTAACTGCTGAGCAGTCATTCTCATTAAAATTACTATTTAACAGCACAAACATTGCAATATTGGAAATAACCCCTTAGGAAGCCATAGAAACTGAAGGTGAGCCAGAACGCATCAGTTATCAATAATTCCAATAGGACTTAGAAAAGCCTAGCAAGGACATACTTCTTTCAGAAGTAAAATGCCACATCCTCTTTTGCATGTATGAAGGTATCTAAATTTAAGAATGAGAAATGGTTTGTATTTCTGTGGAAAGAGCAAAAGGTCTGTATTGACCACTGGAGATGATTACAAGTTTAGAAGTCCTGCGTTCGTACAAAGGTATTAAGAGCAAGAACTTTTTCAATTATAATCAGCTCAAAGAATTTTAATGGCAAAAAATTATTTTTAGATGGTGATTTATTGAAAACTCAGTGTTTAGAAAGGGAAGAACTCACCTGATTCACTTAAGAACTCATCTGACTCACTTAAATTCCATTTAATTTCAGGATTAAAACATCTTATTTTGCTTGCAATATTTTAATATGTTTTATTTCATTTGTTACTAGAATTCTTTATTTAATATTGTGTGTCCTATTTTGTATTATAATACTTCCAAGTTATTTCTGCTCAGCATTTGAGTCCTTTGACAAAATTGATTTAAACCTGATTTTTTTAAGTGTTTGAAAAAATATTTAAATGATTTAATCCTGAAATCCACGCTGAGAAGTGTGGAAGTTGCAAATAATAAAGTAACATAGCAATAAAGATCTACCCAAGAGCTCTGTGACCCCTGTAAGTTAAGACTTCATAAGGTATGTTCCAGGTACTTTAAAACCAGTAAACATTGCTAATAATAGCTGAGGTTTAACATTTTTATACTCTCTATCCACATCCACCTCAGTTCCATTTTCCTTACATTTTTACCTAATTATTCTGTCTGCTCTTTTTAATTCTCTTTCCTTCCTTCTCTATGCTTTGAAAAGATTCAAGTGTACAAAGACTGTTCTCTCTGTTCTTGTTTAAGATTTGAGGAATGATTATGAAAGATTCCTCTCTTTTATCCACACATTTCTTTTGTTTACCCCTTCCTTCTGCTCTAGCGTATCTGAACATCTTCTATCACCTTTTCTCTCAATTTTGTAAAGCATCAGAGCGCGCTTTGCTTCAGTCATATCTCTGTCTTCATCCTCTTGCTCTTATTTAAATTGCCAAGAGAAAGAAACCTTAGTTTCCTACATACGGAAACTGAAGCAAGGTGAGATTACATTCCAGTTTTAAAATTGCTGTCACTAGGACATAGCCCTGTAAGACATTTTTGGTATGTCTTTTAAAAATATTTTGAAAATTCTTGTCCTACTGTTAAAGTAGTGCTTAATCATAAGCTCTGGGTATTACACATTCACTTGTCATCTCCCACAATCAGAATATGTTTTTGAAGGTCTGGTGTGGAATAGCATAACCTTTGTGAACAAAAACTATTCCATGTGTGACAAGATAGGTTTATTTTCATTATGCAATTCTGGACAATTCTTGATGAGAGGAATGTGTCCCGCTTGCACAGGCTTGCTGACCATCTCATGAGGATGATTGCTCTGGCTCCACAGTAATCCTGAAATTCTGCAGAAATTCAGATGAGCTACATGATTCATAATTTTGTGAGGCAGCTAGAATCTGCTTGATCAAGTTATTTCACTTTCCTTTCATAAATGAGTGATTTATCTCATTATCATCATAAATGTCCTACAGCATTGCTAAATACCATTCAAAACCCATTACCTCCCCTTGCTAGTGTTATTACCTCTTTTGAGGATAGCTTGAGTTCCTTACATCCTGAATATGCTGGAATACCAAGGAAAGCTTTACTTTGGTCTGTGTTTGCCAGCAAATCCTCTTTGTGCATGGTGACTTTTATTTTCTTTTAGGCTGTCCATGCTCTGTACTTGGATAGTCCTAGCGAGATTTAAGAGCTTTCGGTTTAAAAATGGTTGATATCTTCTAGTCATGTTTGTGAATAAAAATAGGAAGTTTATTTTGAAACTTAAGCTTTCCCTTAGTTTTTCCTCTGAAATCACAGTAGAATCTCTGTCAAGATCTGATTATGGAGAGAAATATCTACTTGAGAGCTGAGCTTTACAATAGTGGTAAGTATTTTGATATGCAAAAAGGCTAAATTTTACAGTACATGAAGTATAAACACAGCTTTTTCTTGTGGCCTCACAAGGAATGGTTTGGGCTATGCTTTTAAAAACCCAAACCAATGTGATTTAGAGTGTTTCCTTAATGACATCAAGGATATTTTGAGTGTCTTAGTTAAGTCAGTGTATAAATCTTGTTTACACTAATCACTACTCTGTAACAGAAGTGTAGTCCTACTTTCAGAAAGAGGTTGGCAGTGATGGCTCTCTAGAGTCTGAGGACTGTGAAGCATCTCTCAAGCAGATACACATTTGATAGGTATTGCCCAGTGGACAAATAGATGAAAAAGCATAAGGGAAAGTAACGGCCTGATTTTATTCTAGGCATTGAAAAGTATAGTTGCTAGTGAAGGATGCCCAAGACTGGGAGAGGGGCAAGAGGGAGGAGGTGTTAAATCATGTAATAGTGAAGTTTAGGCTGCATAGACATAGCATACTCTATGTATGTATCCTTATATAGGATAGAAATACTTTATATGTATTAGTGTGCACTTCCAAATAGTTAACAATGCAGTCCAACTGTTTGTATACCTCCAGAGAGAGTACAGGGAAAAACGTCTGTTGGACTTGAAATTGTATTGAGATTAAATTTATGACTCTAGTAAACTAAAAAAAATCTGCATTATTTGTTATAAACATTTCACTTTTCCATTTGCTTCTTTACTGTGGCCTTCCTATAGGAGTTGCCCCAAAAGAAATCTTACAGGAATGTAGCAGAGAGGAGATAAAAAGGATTTGTCTTGCTTTGTTAAAGCATGTTCTCTCTTTGGCTCCCCTCTGGCTAGAATGGATTATTCTTTCCAGGGTTAAAGCCTGGCATCAGAGAAGATTCCATGTCCATAGTAAAGATAAGGGAACTGAGTGAACTGAATAAATGACAGCCCAGGGTGTCACTGAAAAGCTGGCAGTTTGGCAAAGGCTTATAGAGGGAGAAAGGTACAAAATGAAGCAGAAGCCATCTGCTTCTCTGCCACAGATGAAACAAACTGGTACAAATGATAACCATGTTTGCTGGCCTTTGCCTGTTCATACCTTTTGTCTCCCTACTTTATATTTGTGAGTAATGAGTAAATAATGATCCATGTCACTGCAAAGTTGTTGCAGCCTCCTGGAAGGAAACCCTTATGAATGCCAAACCCCAACCTGCACTTGCCACAGACACTGCAGGGAAGTTCCTATGAATGCCAAAACCTCATCCATGCCACTGTCATTAACACGACTGGGAACTAGACAGGTGTACTCCTGCACTGGCAAGTGCTGGCGTTACACAGCCCTCTGCTGAGCACCATACCTGAAGCCAAGTGTCTGTCTTACACTCAGATGGAACCAGAGAAAGGTGCCATTTAGAGAGAAGCTGCTGTTGTACAGCCAGTCTAAATTAGGAAAAAGACAGAAATATGAACTAGTGATCATTCATCATCTTTAGTAAAGAGTTCAATCATCTTAAAAAAAAAAAGGAATGTGTTTTTTTCTATTGACAGTAACTTCTGTCATAAGCATACGTAATGTTTATAACAGTATTTTAGGATGCAAGCCCTCTCCCTCTCCTTGTTTCGTTTGGTTTGGGTTTCTTTTTTATAAATGTACTGTCATTCAGAACAAAGTAAGTATTACTAAATGCTTTTAGTGAGAGCAGAGTAAATGTAGAGAAAATGCTCCAAAATGTTTCACATTTTTATCACAAGGACTACTTTTTACCTCTGCATGAAATGCTAAAAGCTGTACTAAAAGTACAGCTGAACCACAATCAAGTTGAATTTTATTTTAAAATTATTTTAAGCAAAGTAAAAAATTTGAGCTTTCTAAATTACATGGGCAATATTGTAAACAGTTTTGAAAGTAGGTCACTGTAGTGCTTGAATTGGAGTCAGGCCCCTGCTGCTGGACTCCCACTCTCAGACCTTTGGAATGTATCATCAAGAATTTGCAAATAATTTAGCCAGAGCAAAATATAATCTTTCATTGTCCAGAACATGAGTTTTGCACTCATATGGTCTTTATTTGTACAAAATAAGCTGTCCACATATAGTCCTCTACCCACCATTGATTACCTAATTACACAATCACTCCATCAGTAAATCAGCACAACATCTGTGACCCTACATGTCACTGCAGTAGCCCCCTCTGATTCCCCAGGAGCTTTGCCGAGGCGGTTCTGCTGACATAATATGTTCATTATCCATTAGATCTGGCACACGCTCTGCAGTGCTCAATTACAATACAATCGAGCGGAGGGCCTGGTGTCAGCCAATGTAATGACTTTCTGATTATCTGTCTTTAAATGATGAATGAAATAAAAATGTACTATTCAAACCAAATGTAAGATTGCTGAAGATGCTAAATGAAAATTTTGCATATACACTTTATGGAAAGAGGGATGAATCTAGAGGGAAAGGATTTGCCCTGCATTCAAAAGTAAAAAGGTATAAATCTTTTATTAAACCACTATAAACTCATCTGGTGGAACAATGCTGCCTTCTGAGTTTTCAGATGTTTTCAGTCACCCAACAATTCATTGGAAGCATTTAAACTAATTTTGTATTTTCATTTCTTTGTTGGTGAAACTTAGTTGCTTCAGTTATCTTTGTGTGTAATAACATTTCTTCAGACTAAAATTGACTGTAATAAAGAGTTGCAATAATAAGTCACTTCCAACTTCATTTATTTCTTCATTTTATGAATTATGGGAGAAAAAAGCTCCTCATGATTTCTCGTTAAAATGCATTTCTATGTTGAACTCTCTATTTATAGCTTATTGTTAAAGAGCTATTTGGGAGCAACAGCACTGGCCTGCATTTTATCTTCAGATAAGAAGATAAAATATGTTCATGTTGTGCAATACCAATCTGTATAACCTTAGATAATGAATGATGTAGATAACTTCCAGATGTGGCTTCTTGGATAATTTATTAAAATCACAACTGTAAACAGCGTGACACCAAGTTTCAAGGAATAGGCTGTTTTCTCATGCAGTAAACACAACATATCAGTGGGGGAAATAATATTTTTATTGAACAGTATCATTCAAAAAAGACTAAAACAAAATGAGAGATTTCAGTATATACCAGCATAATAAATAGATGGGAGATTCATAAGCATTCTGCTGCTCAAATAATTATGAAACAGATGTTTGATGGTATAGTCATTTCTGTCTCTGTTTACATCTTAAGTTATTTTAGTTACAATTGAAAATCCCATAAACCCACATGTTGGAGTGCTCTTTGAATTTTACTTAAATTATAGCTTCCCATTTTACACTCTTAAGTTGAATATTGCAAGTTTTTGAGAGAGTTGCAGCTTTTCTGGGAATTGTAACTCTGCCTTTTCAGCCCCACTGTGACAAGTTGCAGGGCTAAATTTTTTTACAAAAATACCATCACCAGACTTATTTAAGACTCTTACAATGCATCTGGATATGTTTATCAGTATCCTGTTGCCTCCATTCTAGTACTAATTTTCCTACAAAATTATCTTGACCTGACACACACTGTAGACAAATGAATTTTGTTGCTTGTAAATCCTTATGTGTATATTCTAAGTAAATATTACCTGAGTTAAAATTGTAATACAGATGTCTATATTGAATGAAAAAAAACGTAGTAACCCTCTGTCGTTTACAGATGTCCGTTTCAGTTGTAAAACTTGATGTTACACAGCAGCTGAAATAAATTTGGTTTTGCAAATATTCTCCTATTTGGGGAACTTGAGGGAAGGAATCATAAGAAATGTGGGTACCTTATTGGTGCTTCAGGATCTGTGGCAAATTTATGATCAAACTTCAGATAGAAATTAATCTGTTGAAGGTATCATCTCTCAATGAAAAACTATGCCAAAATTTGGTTGCACTACGGTGTGTGTTTGCGGTTGAGTCAGCCCTTTCTAGAAACAGAGGCATTGAAAAGATTTGTAGCCCCTTAAGAACTTTGGAAATGTCTGTATTCCCTAGGATCTCATGCTGAGTAGTTATTTAATAGTAAGCTTTCTGATTAAACCAGAGAAATATGTCAACATAACATGAGATAGAGAGAGACTGTCAACAGAAAGAGGGACATTCTGCCCTTACAAATACATCAGTTTAATCTAAACCAAGGGGCTGGTCCCAGGAATTCAAATGGATCATACAATCTCATGAAAGAAAATTATGGAATCTCTTAAGTAATAGAAGACATGTTGATGAAATAATTTCAACAAACAGATGAATTACTATTATTCATACTGTTTATACTATTTCACCATAATCATAGGATTATTCTATGCCTCTTTTAGGTTAGCTTTTGAAAATTAAGGATGGAATTTTTAGAAGACAGTAGATTCTTTTGGTTGAATTATTTTGTCAGATGACAAAAGAAAAGTCTGTATGCAAACATTTATTTTGAATGATAAAGATGTTTCTATCAAATTTAGTTACAATCCAGTCCCATGCCCGACTCTAAACCAAAATAAAATAAAGTTACCATCTTCTAATAATTTCACTTGGCTGTAGAACCCAAAACACAAAAAGTTAAAATGCCTGACAAATTATCCTTGTTTTCTTTGTTTAATCTTCTTTGCTCTTTCCTCATTGGATATAATCCTCAGCAGCTCTGAAGATTTGCAGTATCAGGTAACAGAACTGGACTAATGCAGCAGAGTGCAGACCCTAGGCTGTTCCTTCAATAGAAGAGAGAGATGACCTCTGGGAGAATAATGCAATTTAGTACTGCTCCACCGGATTTTCTCCAGTTTGTGCTCGTTAGGGTTACAAGGCAAAAAGCCAGGCAGCAAGGAGAAAAAAAAATAAAAGTGTGAGGAAAGCAAAGTGAAGAAGGTAAAGGCTTGGAAAGGTGATAGAAGTTTTGTGACTTTCATATTAGATTAATAAATCTGCATGTTTACAAATTAGTTGGCATAAATGCACGTACTGAAATAATTATCAATTGAAATGGAAAGCTAAATAAAGTATCTATTTCATCTGTAAATCAGGTGCTGATCTTGCATGAAATAACTCTAATTCATGAACAATATCTAGTTAGTATTTGTTAGTATTTTGATGTTAGAAAATTAGAGAGAATACCCATCATTCTAAGCAATTTCTTTGCTTGCTTTTCCTTCCTTTCTTCGTTTGAGCTTCACACTAGAGCATTTCCTTTCTGGGAGAAGGTGCTCTCCCGGGATGCCAAGCCCCCCTGACGCACACCCTCTGTGCCAACACACAGCCAGTGAGGTTTTGAGAGAGAAATTCCGTGGAGTGAAATGATGAAATTTAGCGTATGTGCTAATTTCACTGTAAACCCCAAGGGGTTTGGCAGCTGTGGCGAATTAAGGGAGTACAGCCTGAAGCAGTACTTTTCTGGCTTCCAGGTCCTGACACTATACCCACAAAAGAGCTCAAGATGTCGCCTTTGTTTTAAAGGAAGGCATCTAACAACTTGATTTATCCTAGCCTGGGATACAACTCATCTTGCATTTTGAATTACCTCAAGTGATTTACAGCTTGTGCTGAAAGGCTCCATTATATTCCCAGCCTTTGTTACTGGCTGAATGATTTAAGATGGTGGTTATCAGGGGTTATTGTGTTGTCTGGATAACATAACGAGCTTCCTGCTTGTGTTTCCTACTCATGTAGTTCTCTCAGCCTTTTATGCACAGGGCACATGGACTTGGCTTTCTGGGAAGTTAAAAAAAAAATAAAAATAAAGGAAAACCATTGTGTCAACCAAGTAGAAATTAGGCTAATCTTTCACAGGCAGCTGTTCTTTCCCTCCATTTGATCTAATCACACACATGTAAACATGTATTACATGTATATATTTGTTATCACCTTATGACCACTTTCTAACATCTTCTGACATACGATGCTGTGTAGAGAGGCTGAGAAGCCCAGCTATCAAGGACAATCTGGAAAGCTTAAGACACCTGCTTTCCATGATGTCAACTGCAGCTGCTGAAAGATGCTGAGGTCTAAAAAGTGGTTTTAGTCTCCCATGAGTAGTTGGAACACACACTTATCCATTTCAATTATATCAGACATCATCTACTAGCCCAATTATTCTGCTTGCTAGCGATATAGGAATATTTATTCAAGTAAAATCTACAGCTCTAAGTCCTCACCCTGATCTTTGATAGAATAGTGACGTACACATTACTAATCTGTGTGTGTGGACAAACTTAGATACCCTGAAAATACATAGGTGGTTACCCAAGAAGTTTTAAGTTTCTATTAAATATATACTGATAACTTCGGAAAACAAACTTTTTTTTTAATTAGAAAACTTACATTGCTACTAATAGGAAATATAGTTTCAAATCTCTTCATAAAAATAACATTTTAATTCCAAGACTGTTATAATACTGATAAGTAATTTAAATACTCAACAGCTGGAAGACCAATCTGTTTTGCAAGACATGGGGTTGTGTGTGTGTGTGTGTGTGTGTGTGTGTGTTGTTAATAGGTGTTCTCAGCAAACAGCACATTTCAAACCCAGGTTTAAAACACTGTGCTAGTGAGTCTAACCTGCCTCTCATTTGCATATTTGATCACTGGTTTGCCTCAGATAAGTGACAAACAATTGGGCCAAATGAAGTCTTCTGGTTTCAGTTATAATCTTTTAATAACAATGCTTTATAATTTGATAAACACAGAGAGCACAGCATGTTTCAGCAGTTTATGAAATAAAGCTGACTCTCTATTTTCAAAGTAGCAGAGATTCCAGCCTCTCACACTTGTCAGGTTTTGATTGACAATGATTTTCCTACAGTTTTCCCCTGCTTCAAAATATCATGGGAAGATTATACATTCCCAACCTGTCAGCTTTGGCTGCCTTACAGAGTGTTCAATTACGCTCTAATCGAATAGCTGCCCAATGTAGGCCACATAATGACTTCCTGATTATCTGACTTTAAATGATAAATGAAATGAATATGAACATTCTTTTCAAATACAGGATAGTCACTGAGCCAAATGAAAACTGATTTTGTGCTTTTTTGTCTGTAAAAAAATTATATATTACTGTAATTCCATTCAGCAGTTGTTCTGTTGCTTGTTTAGCCTTCATTAAGATAGATAAACACAGAATGAGTCATCTAGTCTTCATTTTTGTTTTCAAACAGATATTGAAGGTGTTAAACAGTGTTTAGATTGTTCTCCTTCCTCTCTTTACATAGACTTGTTATAAAAAGCAAGGTCAGATTTGTATGTTGGTTCCTATTGGGAATACTTCAATACATGCTGGCACTGCAACAAGTCTCTTTTGAGTAATGTATTATACAGACAACATTAAGGTCTGAATAAATTATTTATTGGTGATAGCGCTAGATGTTTTTCATTTCCAGTCTGTGCTATTAGTTCTAAGCAACCAATACAGTATTTGAAATCAAGTAAACCTCTACCACCTCATTGGGATAGTGTACATTTAGTATGCCAAAGTCAGAGCAGAGCCTCATAATGATCTTTCGAAAGCTTGCTGGGGAGATTCTCTGACCTCTTTACACAACAGCTTATGATGGACATTTTTCTGAAGCACTTCTCCTTATTTTTAGATATGATTGTACCAAAGTGGTTTGTGAAAAGTTGCCTTGCTGTAAAGACTTGAAATAAAGCAGCTCCTGATTTTTTGACATATTAGGCTGATACTTGTGGCTTCTTAACCACAAGGAACATCATGTGATGTAATAGCAAGAATACTTGTGGTGAAGTTCAGCTCATTTTGAACTCTCTTAATTGGCTATATCACTGGCAGTCCGGGACCAGCTCCGTGATGGGAGAATGCACTTTGGCCTGATTCTGAGCAATCCATCCCTGAACCCATGTAGCTCCTGAGCTACATTCTTTCCCATTTTCAGCTTGATGTGGAGACACCATAGTCATGTAAAATCCTCCAACTTGGATGAAGCAGAATTATCTTTCCAGAATATTCTTTTTGCCATTATTTTTCTTATTAGGTAGATTGTGGCTGGGAGTAGGATCTCAAGGCCTGCTTAATTATTTCTTGAAAATGCTCTAGTGATTGAAATATTTGAGAGGAGCACCCCCTCTTGATAGGGCAGTATTTTGAGAATGACCACTTCCCCTCAGAGCTAAATCTGTTTCATGGGAGAAGTCAATGAAAATTGTGTAAAAGGCAGACTGGTGATAATTCAGTCATGACTCTGTGCTGAGACACATCAAGTCTCTAGGTGTCAGACCAGGTGATAGAGGAAGGTTATAGTGTGCACACACATGCATGGCCCTTTGTTTCAATTCCAGGTGCCAATCATGAAAACTCAGGTTGCCTTGATTAGCAGATAATTTCTGCAAACCAGCAGGTAAACTTTTGAAACCTTTCCTATATGTTTGTTTCCCCAAGAATTATTACCCGAAGTTTGTATTTCAGCAGGCAATGGATGCATTTTGCGTGCTTTAGAATATTTTAATTAGTTTTTCCACTACTGTATTTTTATATCATGATAGGAGCTCTGGCTTGAGGAGGAATACCTTCTGGGAGGGAAGAGGTTAGTGATCATTTCTATAGTGCTTTTGAGAGTAGATAAGAGGACAGTGAGCCAGAAGAATCTGGTCAGTAGACAAAACAGCATTAAGGAGACATTTCAGAAAGCTGGCCGAGCGTACACGTGTTGGCAACACCTTCAAGTCAACAACCTACCACTAAGAAATAATAGTTCAGCTCAGCTTAACTTCAAGTAGCAAAAACACCTTCCAATGTCATACAGCTCCGTCAGAGTGTGCTTAAAGTTAATGCTGCTTCAGACTCAACTGTATTCCTTTTTTACTGAGTTATTCTCCCTGTACCTCTTCTAAAGGCTGGTAATATGTTTTACCAAGTATAAGAATTGAATTACATAACAAAAACTGTTTAAGGTTTGAAAACAAGGTATTCTTGTGGTTTAGGAGATTGTGATTCAGGACATCAAAACTCTTGTGACAATTTTTCTCTTGTGCCACAGAGTGACTTGAACGGAACGCAACTGATCATTTGGGTATTAAGTAACATCTATTTTGAAATGATATAAAAAAAATCTCAGAGTCTGGGAAGAGAAGGGGTTCATAATTGAACTTGTGGGGGCTATATTGTAACAGTGTTTCTAACCACTCATGGTTAGGACACACACAGAAGTAAAGATAGAGTACCTGAGCTCTAACACAGTTAAAATACTTTCAGTTGCCTAAGTTCTCCTGATTTTATACTGCTGTGCTAGTGATTCTTTAAATTAGCTACAGCTGAGCTGGCTGCAGCTAATGGATAGTTGCTGTGAGCGTGGTTATTTCCTTGGTAGATCTGAAGTGAGATGGAGGATATTTCTATTTTTTTATTAGATAAGGCAGTATTTATACATAGAACTAACAAATCTAATTAACTAAAAACATCTCCTTATTTTCTTTCTTCCACGTTCTTTTTTTTTTTTCTTGCACTAATTGTTATTATGCCAACCTGAGTTAATTACAGTGTGTCTGTATCGCTGCAATAGCAATTCCTACAGTTACTATGCAGCTTGGCTAGTTCACTGTTAATAACCCTATGTGCTTTGCTACAATCAACTACATGAGTAGTATTTTCTCTGGGGTTTGTTGCTTTCTTTTATTTTTTTTCTTTTATTTTTCTTTTTTTACAGATAAAGTGGATTTCTGTGTAGCTGCTGTGTTAATTTTAGCAGTCCTTGAGCGGCCTACTTAGAAGTGGTGTTTGTTTGTCACAGTAGTGTAGGCACGCTTTGTTTTATTCTTTGGAATTCAGTAAAGAGAAAGGAAATATTTTCTTTGTGGTTTAAAAGGTATTTTGAAAACCCAAAGTAACATAAAGTTAAGAAGAGAGAAAGCTAATTCAGTTGATTGTTAGTTCATCTCCTGTAAATGCTTCTTCACTGAGAGCATTCTCAAAGCAAAAAACACTATAAATACAATTCTGAGAATTATGTTTATTAATCAGATGAGGGGAAGAGGAAATCAATCCAAAATGTTTTGTCTTACTTCAAAAGTTGCTCTGAGAAGAACATGCCAATATATTTTGCTATGCATTATGATGCATACCTTTCCCTGTTTTTAATTTTTTCTATCCATAAAGAGAAAAAAAAGATTGGCTGAGGGGCACTCTTAGATGGGTCTGAGCACTGAGGAGGGCTTCTCAAGAAGGACCGGTCAACTGTGTGCTAATGGTAAGCTCTGATAGAGAAGGGAAATAGACAAACAGAAAGGCAGGAGCGAGAAAGGTTGTAGGCTTTTCCTAGAGTTCCAATAGAAAAATAAATATTTTGCCTGTTTTCTTAGTAACAGCTTTGCTGAGAGCTACCGGTTTATCTAGTCATAGGGCTTTGCTCTTTCTCTAATCTAAATGACAAAATATAAATCTGATTTAGAAAACCCACTGTATTTACCAGGGTAGCCATTTATAGCAGTGTTGCTGGAAATCTCTTAAAGAGGCAAATCCAGCTAAATTAAGTCTTTCTGATCTGAACATAGGCAATATAGTATGAGTTGTGTTATAAAATGACCGGTTTTTAAGCTAAACAAGACAAAGGAAAATAGTATTAAAACCTGATCCTTAAAGAATAAAGAGGGAGGAAAATGCAGCATCAGAAACCCTCATTAAGAAATACCTCTAACAGCCTCTCTTCTTATCCTTCTATTACACTTCTGCAGAATGAAAACCTGTAGACGGTCCAGGAGGATATTACTCAGATTAATTCTGTGACATTTTATTAGTCCTTTGAAAGGCTAAGGGAAGATGACATACAAACGGTTCATCAACCAGTATGAACACAAAAACACTGTGGATTTTTTTTCTGAACCTGTACTTTGATTGGTGTGTACTCCTATGTTGTTTCTCAGTGAGGCAATTTGAGATACATTTTTCAGTTTTGAAACTTAATTGTGCAAGAAGCATAGCTGGTGCAGACAGAACAGGGTGGAAACATCTATAAAGTGATAAATGACCTGTTGAGAGTATGTTGCTCCTTGATTATGAAGAGTGAGAGATCAGAGAGGATGATTATTTTGATATTTGTCCTTTTATTGACTCTGAATTCAGATGCATTAAATGAAATATGTAACCTGCTATCATGCCTACATGTAGGACTCATGAATGTTGTGAGGGGGTGTGTAGCATAATGACTGCTAGAGCTGTCTTGGCAAGTTGTGTGTTTCTAGTTCTATCAAGATTGTTTCCTCTTAAAGTCAATTACTCATTGGAAAATTCAGGTGCGAGCAGGAGCTCTGTGAGCTCACACCAGCACTCCTTGAGGGCTAGGAACTGATGTGCAGCAGTTTTTGCAGTGGTTAGCAATTGTTTCATTTTTGTTAGTATTGGTGAATATGTAGCACCATGAAATAAATAGTGTTTGTGTGGCTGGCACACCAAGTCCTGTGCATTTTGAAGGATGTAAATTGTCTTAACATGCTTTGGATACAGCAGGAACCATGCATTTCTAAGTGGAGGCAACGCAGCATGTGAAATGATGCTCTAGGATCCTCTTTAAGAAATTTTTCAGGAATTTTTTCTCTTGAGAAAGGGAAGAAATAAAAAATCACATGTGGCACTGAGTCTTGATGCATGAGATAGTTTCAAGTTGGTTGCTTTTTAAAATAACCCTAAATAAATGAATAATAAGGAATTTTAAACTTTGCAACTGAGTGCTGTTTTTTAGAGGACAGTACCACTAGTGTTCCTGTCATTGTAACTAATACCAGTATTAAGTATTTATCCCTGTGTATGTAGGAACATGTGCAAAATTCTAAAGCTGCACTGGACTGAAAAGCCCCAGGGTTTTAAAATAGAGCAGTCTTCAAAATTTGTTTATATAATTATCAAATTAGCAACAATGTGCAGGAAGACATGAAAAGTGTAAACCGAGATAGTAATTGGCTAGAGGATAGAAAGTGAAAATGATACTGGAAGAAGCAGTAGCAAGTCGTTTAAGAATGTGTTTTACTCTAGTAGCTTCCATAACCGGTGCAAAACATACCACTGCAGGTGACATCCGCTAATCTAAAAAGTAAGGCGACACTGGCATTCCGGCATACAGCTGGATGACTTTGAGGGCAGTAGTACCAGATGCAGAGTTCAAATCCAGTAGTATGAAATATGGGGTATGCAATCAAGGAATCAGAAGATTTCTGCTGTGAATTTGAAGCTTATCAGCTGGGCACACAAAACGAGAGCTGAGGAACAGGCTGCTCCAAGGATGACTGCCTGCCGTGAGTGCAGCTTGCCTATAGACTGCGTGTGTTAAAATGTTTGCTGCAGACAGGGAAGTGTTAAAATGGCCTTGCATCAGAGTACAGTGTTTAAAAACTGTTCCTTCATGTTAAATAAATGGGGGGAGGGGAAGGGGGAAGGATGGGTTAGGTACTGTACAATGACAATCAGGATAATGGGTAACCTGTCATGCAAATGAGTCTAAAAGACCTTTAATCATTGCGTCTGCGCAAGAAAGATCTAAATTTATAACTACTTGTTATAAATGCATTAAGAATAAATATTGGGAAGGGTAAAAGAACTGTTTAACCTGAAGGAAAACATCGGTGAAAGAACTGAAAGGTACCATCTGGCCATAATTAAACTGGATTCTGGCCCTACTTACTGGAGGATCTGGAGTCACCTTTGAGTAGTTTAATGAGGTCAGTGGAACTGACTTATTTCAAGGCAGAGTGCTGTCAGTTTACAAAGACCATAACAATGAAGATAATCACAGAAGTGAAGGGTTTTCTCAGTTATACCAAATTTCTTTTCCAGACGTAACTGTTTCTTCAAATCTAGAGGTGTCTTTTTCCCTCTAAAAGGATGCATCTAAGTCAAGGCATTCCACCTCCTTTTACAGAACAGAAGTATAGTCTTGCAGTATTCAGTGTAGTGGGATGTTAGTGGGTAGTATCTTAGGGGCAGAGAAGAGCCATGAATAGTCATTACTGCCGTGTGAAGCGCAAAGGACTTAAATATTTCAGGTCGCTCTTCTTTTTTTGCTTTCTTTTTTCTCCTTCAATCCTGTCAGTGTTGATATTTGATGTAAGGTCTCTGAGCCAGATGTAATGATTATAAGCAACAGCTAGATATATTTCACTGCACAATACTGTTGAATGTGGGTTGTCTGACAATGTGTTAATGGTACTCTTGACTGCCACTTGACATTATTTTTAAAGAGAAAAGTATGGCTTAATGAAGTTTTGAAGTTTGATACTTTTGCAGAAATCAGAGGTGTTTTTCTCTTCTGACAGTGGATAGTGCCAGGCAGTATTGCTCTTAGCTTGCAATAAAGCACAGGTATTACAGTGCAAAGGTGGTAAGATATATATGTCTGTTATCTGTACTAAAGTCATTGAGCTGTATCTAGAGAGCCTCTTTCAGAACAAATCTTTATTGTTTTGTTTGGTTTGGTTTTTTTTGATGGGCATTTGAAAAATGCATATACAGGAATATACTGTTAATGAAAATGTTGTCTATAATTATGATGCTTGAAAGCGATTTTTGCAGAAAAACATACAAGCTATGAATTAGTTTCACTTATACAGGTTGACATTCTTTTAATGTCGTGTGCTTCAAATCTTTCATGAAAGCAACTGTACTTAAAATTGAAAGAGAAGATAAGGCTGTTCTTCTCTGGGATATGAAAATATCTGAGTAAGTTTAAGTTAGTACCAACATTTTTTTTCTGGGAATTCAGAATGTTTTCAACCATTTATGCTTCTGTTTCCTGGCAGACTTAACAAAGTTTGAAAGGATTCTAACTATTTCATTATAAAATTCCATTTTGATTATTGGGAATGAAAAACAGTTAAGGGAGGAGATGCAGCTAGGATGTAAATATTGAAGATTTCTAAGCAACCCAAAGTAAATCTGCCAAAGCTAAATATATACATATTTCCTTGAGGACATTCCTTCAGAGAATGGGATGTCATCTCTTAGCTTTTTGCAATATATATTCTGAGAAAAAGCCAGACTATCCAGACACATAGAAAAGAATCCCCCAAATCACAGATTTCAGAATCTCAAATAAGGAAAAAAAGGAGTTAAGTCGCTGGAACCATTTTGGTGTTTTTTTCCTGAAGGAAGTAGTAGCAATGCACAGATAGTTTGTACCAAGGAACATTGTGCTGTTCACTGTTCAAACCTAGGCCTTAATTCTGCTCCTGGGCTCTGCCTTGGCTCCATACACTGGTTTTACCTCTGCATAAAGTCAGCATTAAAAACAGGATACCCTATGTGGTTGTGAAGGCTCAGAAATGGAGTCTTAAAACATCTCTGCAGATTTTAGAACAGGATAAGTGATTTAACACTGAAACATTTGCATACCTGCTCCTTTTTATCTTCCCTTCACACCCTTCCCTCTCCCACCCCCTCACCCCCCTGGATGTATGTGATAAATGGCAGATTCTCTCAGATAATATTCATGTAGTACTCCAAAATAATTCTGCAGACATGGTGAAAGCTTTTAGAGACTGTAAAACTGATTACCTCTTCTGTAGCTCTTTTCATCTTCAAAGCACTTACCAGCATTAACTAATTAATACTCATAGCATCCCTCTGAGTTAAATATCATTGCCATTACAGAGATGAAGGAATTGAAGAAAACACTTTATGACTAGCTCATGATCACCAAGACAGTTGGTGACAGAGATGGAATTAGAATGCACAGACCTGTACTTCCAGGTTCCCTGTTCAAACCGCCACATTCTTCCTCTCTTGACAAATGTACTAGGTATTAGTGCCATCACTATGGCTGAGGGCTGAGTTTCTATTAATGAAATCCTGTTAGGAGCTGCTTTGATGGGAAATATGTTTGCAGTCAGATAGACTTTTATCTTTTTAAAATCCTCTTCTGCAATTTTCCCTGATTATTTTTTTTTTTTCCTCTCCAGAATGTAAGCATGAATGGGTTGCCCCAGAAACAATTTACTTTGAATTCAGCTAAGGCTGTATCCAAAACACTCTGATATCTACTCGAAGTGTTAAACTCTTTAGATAATGAAACCTGCACTTCTTGGGGTTCCCTGAAAAATGTAAGTAAGAAATAACATTGTGATTTGTATCCATTCTGCTCTCTATGGGATAAATCCTGAGTAGGCTAATGTGGGATGTCCTGGGCCTGCTCTTTGCTAACTTCAGAGGCATTAGATGAGCTCCTGACTGCACTTAGTTACAAGGAAGCCAGATGAAGACATGAGGCAAGATGAGAATAGTGCCACCTAAATTGTAGGCAAGTGCTCCAAGAGTATTTTGAAATCAGCTGATGTAATTTTTTTGCAGACCCTCACATGCTGTGGATTTTTTCGCCCAGTAAAATAGATACTTCCATGAAAACAAAAAAGATCTTGAGGTCCACTAGACATAACAGCTAGGTTCTAACAGTTAGGTTACGCATCCAGGTAGGTGCATCTGTTGGGTGTATAGGCTATAGTGGAGAACAAGGGAGGTTTTAACCTGTGATTTCCATCACCCCCCCCCCAAGTTTTTTGAATGGTGATATCAGCGATACTTACAGTGAATGAGGAGGATCACAACATGAGCTTTAAGGCACCTAATGAATGTAATGCTAAGCGTAGGTCAGCTGACAGTTAACACAAAAATTACTACTACAGAAAGCATAATTAAAGCATACAGGAGTGATGACTGGTCAAATCTGCCTGGAAAACCCACATAGAAAATCCTCCTTATTAAAAAGTGGAAGAGTCTTCATTTGCTAATTGCCAAAATCACACACTGGCTAATGCTGTCACTGCCCAGTGTAAAAATATATTGTCTTAAGCAGAAACTGCCATTTGATGTAAAACTTGCTCTGTTGAGTAGAGGATGTACAATGAGACTGGGGGCCTGGTTTCTTCAAAGTCTGGATTTGCCTCTTAGCAAATCTCTGCTCCACAGTATGAAAGACCATTGAGATTTAAACTAGCACAGCAGCACAGTTTGTGTGGCCTACAGTATGTGGAAAGATCTAGAAAGCTATACGACAGGCTGCCATAGGGGGCCTTAGTGTGACAGATTCACCCGCTCCCCCTAAACTGTCAAATCAAAGTACATAAAAATCTTCAGATCTCCAGATCTGTCTCTTAAAATATAAAATTATAAACTTAAATCCTTGAACTTTGAGGTAAGTTAGGTGTCAGAAAGAGACTTCAGAATGTTTCTGCTCCTTCCTCATGTCTGTACAGGGTTGGTTGAAAGTATAGTCTTTTACTTGTATATTGTGTAACAGTGGACAAAATATTAAGCAAATTTAAATCTCACAGATTTTAACGCTATTAGAGCAAGACAGCAATACAGACCAGAAGAGATGTGTTTATTTTTGATAAGTTGTCTAAAAATTGCTATGAAAGGGAAGGGTTTGGAAGTTAGGGTATAATTAAGTTTGTTGAAAGATAAATATTTAAGTAGGATCACCATTCATTGACTTCAAACTTGTAATTAAAGAGCAAGCAATTGTGATTTTTATGCAAAAAGCAGAAACTGAAAATCAAGTCTCATTCCTCTAGTCTGAATACAGTGGCCAGTTTGTCAAAATGTAATTGAAGTTAAAACCCCATGAATTTACCCTGTTGCTGTAGTGAAACAAAGTGCACACTGGAAGGCTTAAGTTGTAACTTCATAAAAGTCTGGAGGACAGAAGTTTTAAGTGTGGCTGAAGATTTTCCTATCTCCTTTAAGGATATGTTTTTAGCCATCTCTGAAGCTGATGAGCACTTGGCTTTCATTTCTGTGATATCTGCGGAAGTATTTGCTATCCGAGAAGCCATTTGCCTTGAGAACAGCTATTTAGCTGTCTGTGACGAGAAAGTGCACGGATTGGTGAGCAGATGTTGTAGTTGTTGGTACCGTGACTTCATCTGTTTCTAGTCGCTGGCTCTTGAGTGCAATGGCTGAGGCCGTAGGTGGTACCTCCAAGTGAGAGTGAATACAGGAAGCTGTTCCAGAGGAGGGCAGGGTGAGAGCTCTGGTGCTGCCAATAAATACTGCTCGAATTTCAGCAGACATGCTTTTAAAAAGTTAAGAAGTATAAAATTAATATTTAACCAGATTAGTACATTTTGTCTGGTTCATTAATTTTTTATTGATTTATGAAAATGCTGTTGATGGAAATAATATTGACAGGGTGTGTTGTTTTGGTTTGGTGGTGGGTTTTTTGCTTTGTTGGTTTTTGGGTTGGTTTTTTTTTCCATTTTTAATATCTTCTGGTAAATGGAAATTAATCTTCCTTATGAACACAAACCATCTAGCGAGCCATACTGGGCAAATGCTCTAATAAGACAATAATTATTAGGGTCTGATGCATTAATGTTTTATGTTGTTCATAACTCAGCTTTAAGAGATTAATAATGGAGATGTGAAGGAAATGTTGTTTCAATTGTTTATAATTATGTTAATATTAAGACATACTCTAGGAAAGGAAATTACTTTAGGTAGTTACCCTTTTTCTTTGTAGGGTGAGTATTCTGAAGGAAATGTTCTTTCCATTTTCTTCCAGTAGTTCTTAAGCAGTTCCCCTGAAATGAAGCGCTAGGAGCAGCACTCCGTGAATAGACAGTTGTGTTTTCATCCATGAGAAACTATTTTCACTGTTCTTAATAAAATATAATTCCAAAGCTGCTTGAGTTGCAGCACTTTGGCCTCAAATAATTTGGGAGCAAGAATTCCAGAACCTTAATTAATTTTGGAAATTTCACAGATTTTCCTTCTATGCCTGAAAATCCCCTAATGCCCCAGAACTGCAATACAAGTTGACGTGTGCATTCAGATTGGCAAAGCCACTTCTAAATAAGATGTTGTCCTTTCAAAAGGCAGAGAAGAATGCTTAGAATATTTGGAGGTAGTATTTAATCACAATGACAGACTGAACCAGTGTAGTGAGGAGAAAGAGCAGTAATTTGTTGTGGAAAAGGAATGGAGCTCACAGCATGGTGCAGTTTTATAAACCTCTTTAACTAGTTGTGGACATAGCAAAACCATTCTGATTGCAGACATTTTTTTCCTCTCTCTTTTTTTCAGTCCAAAGCAATTTCCGAGTATCCTCCTTTCTTCAAGAAGCTGCTGAAGCAAAAGTGCTTTTTGTAGGAGACAAGAATTTTTTGCTGTGTATTAGAAATCAAAACACCTCTTAAAAGTGGTGTTGTCATTTTGATGCTGTAGATAGAATGAAAATATGGTATTCATGTTCTTATAGAGTATTTCTGTCTGGTCCTCTCTTGTCGCAGAGTAGGTGTACCTATGCAGTCTTTACTTGACTGCATTCATCTGTGCTGAATTTTTGCTCTCTGCCCCTTCTCTTCATATCCTTATCATATTTTCTAATCAGGACCTGAACCCAGTAACACTTGAGTTGAGCTTTTAAGATCCTGATGCAAGATAGAAGTTAAGCAATGCAAGTCCACCTATGCAGGATTGCTGCTACTACCAGCATACCACAGATTTATTTGTGTTTTCCTCCTGCATTTAAGTGCCTGCACACATCCTTTTAATACTCATACCTAATGTGTGAAACACACAACTGTTTATCACAGCCCAGCAGGCAGGATACAGATATTTTCAAACAGCACTACCGTATTCTTATCTCAATAGTGCTAATATTATCCCCTGCCAAAACAGGCATGAGATATTGAAGTATCTGTAACCATTACAGGATCTCTGCATATTCCTTGAATTTAGCCTGCAGCAAGTCTCTCATCCATGGTGATCCTGATGTTGCAGCTGATGTTGCAAGAAGGAGCTAAAAAATATTGTCAGAGCATTGGTGCTGACTTGAAAGCAGTATAGCCTCTGCTGACCTGCGAATTGAGACATGCCCATTAAGCTGGGCTGCTTGCTTTTCCACCTTCCCTACCACTTTACATTCTGGTAGTTATCCCCTTTCATGTTTGTAACCCTCTGTCAGATAGAGATGGGGTTCAGATCATAGCCGAGAGCTAGCTGGAATCATAGTTATGGGCAAAATTTACCTTACTTTAAAGCTTAACAGAAGTTTATGGAATAGGTTCCAACCCACTATGTCTGTTTGAGTTTTAGGAAAACTGTTTTGCTGTCTGGATTAAACCTGATGCCTAATGCAGGGAAAGGACAATACTGCAAAGTGTTTTCTGTTTTATTTGCAATGTTTGTGTATTGCAGTACTCAATTACAGCACAATTGTGCAGAGATCCAATCTTTGCAATGAAATGACTTCCTGATGATCTGTCTTTAAATGATAAATGAAAAGAATATGCTGCCTTCCACCAGCACATACAACAAAGTTAATTGCTCCCCAGGCCTGTTTTTTATCCCTTGGATGGGCAGGTGCAGAAGAAAGGTTAAAAATGTCTGTGTTACACTCTTCTAGCCTGTCCTCATATGGTTACTTTATTTGGATATATTTCCAGCATCTTTCTGCCTCCCTGAAATAAATCTTCCTGAAATTCAAGGGGAAAAGTGGCTGTATGAGGTTAATCTCAGGATTCAGCAACAGTGTTTAGATCAAATCAAAACCCTTAGCTATTGGGGAACCACAGGTTCTTCTTGATCATGTAAGCCCCTCCATCACCCACTCCAGCATGGCACTTTCGAAATGCAGAAGTCTGTCACTTCTGAGATAAACCTGCTAATCCACCCCTCTCCTTGGCGCATTCTCTGTTCAGTGGACAGATTTCTTATATGGATATTTTCTATCACTTTTGCCAGTGCCACCTCTGTGTCATAAGCTGATGGCTTTAACTAGTGCTTTTCTGTTTTTCAGGTTCAACGGAGAAATCCAAACACCTCTCTGTGAAGTGTTTTCAGAGTTTATCCCCTGCTGAAAGTCTTCTCTAAGGTAATGGTTACAAATGACAGCAGGCGTATTGTAAACAAAATATCTGAAAAACGTTTCTTGCTCATCCAAAGAGCTTGTGAATGCTGCAGACTGCATTCTTCCCCTTAGCACCAGCAGCAGCCTCTGTTAGTCATGCTGCTTAAATATCCAGGCAAGTCTTTGTTCTGGTTATTTTTGGTTATTTCTTTTAATCATATTTCCACTTCCTGTACTGTCGTCGAAATTTTGCAGTTTGTTATCTCTGCTTGTGTCATCTTTTCCTTTTTTGCAGTCATCTGATCCTTGTCCTGCTTGAATTTTTCTCTCTGTCCTGTCTGAGAAGCCAACTTGATTAGTGCCTTTAGCTGATTTTACTTTTTGCCGCATCTCCTCAACTACTTAGGTTACTTCTCTGTGAAGAATGTTTCTGGTGGTTGTTGTGTGTATGGTCATGCTAATGAGCTTGGGCACTTTGTTTCTGAAATAACTCTCAGTCCTTCAGTGTGGTTTTTGTATCAGCTCAGTGTCTGTGTGAGTTTCAAAAACATTTCCATTATAATGGTTAATTTTGGATTCTCTGGTGGAATGTTTGTATGTTCAAATCCTGAAGAGTGTGTTTCTGTAGATACAAGTAAATGCATCTGAATATGCAGTTATACAGGCACATATAAATATATGCATGTGGATGTATATATGTGTATGTATACACACAAAACTTTTGTTACTACACTTTAAGCAAATTATATAAAGCTGTATATGCCTAAATCACTAAGGGAGATACTTCTTTAAGAAGAAAGGATATTGTGGTGACTGTAAGGTCCTTATAATCTATAGTGCTTCCTGAGCTGTGTTAATCGTTTTGTGCTTTGCAGAATAAACATGTATTGTATTCTAGCATGGGCTGTAGTCCTGGGGTTTTTAGGTTGCTGCTGGCACTCCTGCAGCCATCTGCTTCCATTTTCTTGGGCATCTTTTATGAGGAAGTCTTATTATTTGAGAAAATAAAAATGGGTATGTTATTCGCAGTGCTTTGAATCCTTGTTGAAAATTAAACACATAGGACATAATCATGAGTCTCTTCAAGTACTTGTATTGATTACTGTTACTGTATTGTTTAGATTAGGATGCAGCAAGATGGTAAATTGCAACCATGTATCACTGTGTTGTAGTTGGCTGTTGTAAGGAATTACTGAGGAGGGTTTTTCTCTGTCTATGTGCCACCCTAGCGCAGTTTCATTTTTTTATTATTTATTTCTGTGTGTTCAGTGCTGTGTTTTACAATATGGTTCCTCTTCCCAGGGGAAAAAAAAAAATAGATCTTGTCAGCAAAAGATTATGGCACATATAAATTCGTGATGTGAGGGGTTGTATCTGTGTATAGCTTCCCTTTCCGCTTTCAAGTCAGACATGTACTGAAAGACCTATTTCTGAGTTTTGAGAATCAATACAGTAATACCTGAGAATGCTACTTCCATGGGTTTGCTGTTTGTTCAGTTTTTGGGAGACAAGTTTGATAGTTGCAGTTGATCACAGGATTGCTCATACGTGCAGGTTATGTAAAACTGCCAGACGAAAAATCTGCAGCCTGTGTATGTACAGGCAAAGCTCTGTGGTACAGGACTAAAAAATTTAGACAGCGATTATTCTGAAAAGCTTAGTAGTAGTCAACTAAGAGGAAATTAACCCACTTAATTTAAATATTGAATAATATTTAACCCACTTAATAACCCCACACACAGGGGGGAAGATGCAGTCAGAAACCTAAATAAATAGTTGTGCTAATGGACAATGGAAAATCTTAATCCTCCTCTGTCACTTTGTTTTCTTCATTTTGTCATTGCGTGTTTCCCCCCCCCCATCACCTTCCCCAGTGACTGCTAGCCTCTGTGGTCCCAAGGACTCTGGAATTTGTTATGCTAATACACCATAACCCGTGAGCAAGTTGTTGGATCTGATCTCTTACTTGCGTAGCACCAACACCTGAAAGGTCATCAGCCTCTAAGCAGGTTTCAGATATTCAAGTGCACTTTTAAGCTATAAGCTCAGGGTTTGTGCATACACTAATCATTCAGCACTGGTAACTAGGGGAGAAAAACAACTTGAAATGTGACATTTTCTATCATAGGTCATCCCTTAAATTGTGTTAATTACATTAATTTCTTCAGATCCTCAAATAAATCAGTCACATTGCTCAAAAGGACAACAATTTGGAATAAAGAGCTGTATATGTAGCTTTTAAATAATAAATGTGTCAGAATTGAGTTAATGCAATCCAGAGGTTATGCCCCAAAGAACTGGATTAGAATATGCAGTAGTGATAGAATATATTCTATTTTTTAGGGGATTTTTTTGCACACTGCACATTGACTGAGTGTGTTAATAAAGTTTCTCATGAGACGGTAATTATGCTTAAGGAAAATGTAAGATAAATTTCAGCAATTCGAAGCCAATTCTTTTTGAAATTCAAGCAACAAAACAGCTCATGGTTTATACAAAATATTTACTTCATACCTTTCTTCTGCATGGGAATTCTTTGTTTGCATCTTAAATTATCCCTAAAAGTGATCAGTTTGGAACTGATGCCTTAGTTCCAATCCCAGAGATGCTTTCGTTCTTTAGGTCCACAAGCAGCCTTGGAGGGCAATTGAGGAAAGGATTAGGTAGGCAGTTTCTTTTGTCTCTTAAAGTTTCCATTGCTGCTGTCTCGCTTTGCTGCCTTGTGTAATGCATAAAAGAACACTTCAAAAAGTTGCATATTTATGGCACTGCTTCAAAAACTTAAAGCATATTCTTTTGGAAACTATTGTATAATAGAAGAAAATAATTTAAATACAAATGCAAATATTGAAGTCAGTACCCAGAGGGATTATAAACCAGGATTTTGCTAGTCATGAATTAAAAACAAAGCTGCTTTAATGGCTGATGTCCTGTGGAAACCCTGATGGAAAGAATAAAGAATCCCTGAAGTAATTCTGACTTATCAATGCAATCGATGCTTCTTTATTTGTGGTGTTGAGGTTCTTGTTTTGGTTTTATGGTGTTTTTTACAGCACTTAGATTCTGTGAGAAAGCATTTGGGTTTTTCCCCCCTTTCCAAAGGGCCTTTTTTCTTTTTTCCACCCCAACATGTTTTTTTCCTGTATTGTCTTTGAGAATATATCTTATTTTTGTTTGGCTCCTGCAAGTGTGCCATCATTGATTGGAGCAGGGCATCAGGGCATCAATTTTTAAGAGTTTTGATGATAATACTTAGCAGCCCAGCTACAAATATTTATAACCTTGAGGTTGTCTTTAATCTTAAATCAGCCTTCAATTAACATTTTAGTTACACTGAAAAAAATTATTTTATCCCTTCCAAAATACAGAAAGCTCAGAAGGATGCAGTTATTTTGAAGCTTCTATAACTAATTATAGTTAGCTTATTACCATACATTGTTGCTGGCCTTCCAGACTACTTGTTTACAGAGAATTCATTAGCTAGTGGATTAATTTCCCAAAGTTTTACATGGACCATTGCACAAGTGTTGAGACAGTCACAGTATTACTTATGAGAAAATTTTTGATTACTTTGTAAATTCTATTCCTTTTTTATACGAGAGAGAAAAACTGCACGAACTCTGAGCTCTTTAATACTGTAATGCATGTTAGATCAAATTTCTTATTTGTTCTTTATCTTCCAGGATTGTGATATGCCTTGAAATTGTCAAATGTGCTAGATAGGATTTTTAGCAGGAATGTTTGGAATAAGCAGAATCAGTGTCATATTTTTTGACCTCTGTAACCTTGCTTGCACTGTGACGTTAAATACATCAGACAGCTCCAGTTGAATTAGGCAGAAAATACAAAAGAGTACCAGTGTGAAGCTGTCATATAAAAGATGTCCATCCAACTCCCTTTCTAGACACGCATTTGGCTATTATAATCTTCAAGAAAATCTTTGATGCATTAAAAATACTGTGTATCTTTTATTTGACACAATTTTTTGTCAGGATGATTCAACCTTTAACAAAATGTGCAAATTTATTAAAATTTATTAAGAAATAAAAACTGAAATTGAGGAAGCAAGTGATCAGCATCAGCTATTTCTTATGTATTTCTCTTTATTTTCCTTCTTTTTCTTTCTTTCTTTTTTTCTTTTTTGCCTTTTTTATTTTTTTGGGTTTTTTTTTTCCTCCTGTTATTCTTTTTGACCCCAACAGTATTCTGTGCTCTGACTTTGCAAGGTGTTCAGATGAACACTTGAGATCAAATCAAATGTAGTTGATCTCCAAGCTTCTCTTCTTTTTTTTTTTTTTTTTCTTTTCTTTTTTCTTTTCCTCTTTTTTTTTTTCTTATTTAAATTTCTACTTAAAAAAGAAATTAAGAAGGCTAGATAAACCTCTTTCCTCTGTACTAACTGTTTACCTCACTACTAGGATTGTGATGTAAAAAACAGACAAGAAAGTTGGTATTATGCACACACCTGTAATTTAATATCTGGTTTCTCATAGAAAGGCATAGAAGATGTATTTCTAGTTTGGTAGGCAAGTGACCTGAAACGAGTATAAAACTCTACTGACATATGTTATTTAGCTCCTGTTCACTGGAAGGGAGCAAACTGCCTATGCAGTAGTAACTGACAGCCAGAATAGGGTGCTCTCATTTTGGAGAAGCTTATTTATAATTTTTAAATCTCTGTGTTTGAATTAGACAGCCTATGCTTTACTTGCTTTGCCCTTTAGCATGTTCTAGCATTGGTTCTTCCCCTAGCACTGTATGACTTGATTATCTATTTGGGTCATGCTTTTTTTTGTTTTTAATTCCTAAAGTTTGGCTACTGAATCCTGTCAGATTTTTTTCTTTTTGTAAATGTTAATTGAAGGGGGGAAGTTGTGGTTTTTTATTTAGCCGCCGTATGTTCCTGTTGCTCCATGAGTAAACAACAAAAAATTCAACTTGATATTTTAACATCCCCGTACGATTAACCTTTTCACCAGATGAGCATAGTGAAAATCTAACTGAAATAGTTGGTCTTCTCTCCAAGAGAACGTCCTGTATTTAATGCCAAATCCATCCCTGTGCCAGCATATTTACAAAGCGGAAAGGGAGGCTGCCAGCCTAGCTGTGTACTGAGCACTGAGAATATTTTTTGCTATTTTGCCTGTGGACTTCTTCAAGAACTGTTGTTGGGGAATAGAATTTCTCTGACTCCTGTGCCAAAGTCTGCAATGATTACTCTAGAAAGCACTCTATTAAGAGACAGTGCTACCACATTAATGTGGAGGCTTCAAACTGTTTACTTCCTATAATGTTTCCTTGTGAAATAGTGAGGTATCTTTCCATGCCAGTAGTATGGGAATTTTATGAATAGGTCAAAGGTTGCATTCACTTAGTACTAGTCTCTGGCTTAAGTATAAAGAGAAGTGGCCTGAGGTAGAATATGAAAACACTGTGATGGTATTGTGATGTCTTAAGGTGTTAACCAGAAAGTGCCGGCAGAAATCTTGAAAGAGCAAAATGGAAGCAAAGAATCTAGAGAGATTGTATAAAGACTTGTGTAAAAGAGTCAGGGGATTGTGCAGAGGTTTTTTTAAGTTTTTTAGTTCAGGGTAAATGCAGAAACTTGTTTTGGAAGGTAACCTGCTAGTTTTTAATGAAATACCGAGTTAGGAGGGAACATGGACAGAGAATATTTTAAAGAGAGGTCTTGGAGCAGCGTTGTTTTGCCTGTTATGCTGGATTAGTAGCTGTGCAAGAGCTGCATTTTGACTCTAAATTACTGAAGACACCCATTCTTCACCTACTGTTTCACCAAATACCTGTGATAGCATGACTGCGTGCTAAGCAAAAACATGAATGAAAATGATGCTTAGCTGCAGAGCAGCTTCAGTTGTGAGCATTTTTGCATAGAGTGTTCATGTACATTCATGAACATGTGGGGGTACAGAAGGGCATGGACATATGTATTTCTAAATCCAGACATCAGCTTTCTGGTAGGTGGAAAGGACGCGCATTAAATAAGGGAAAAGCATTATGTTCTTATGTAATATTTAAGATTATTTGCATTTTAATTCTGCCTTTTTACAAAGGTTTCTCTAGTGACATCTAAGTATTTAGATATAATTCTCTTCCTGTCTAAAAACCTCATCACTTCCTGTAAAGTGAAAAGTAAACTCTATGTGGTATTTCTTTGCTCCAGAATCGCCTGCATACAGCTTAGCTGCAAGGTTGGTTGTGCCTTGTGTGCTTTAGGGATTGTTTACACAAATAGTTTGCTCAATTATCTATTTGTAAATATGATTTGTGCAAATGATTAAATAAATATTTGTTCTATTTGCAGTACTACTATTTCCATTTACATTAGTAAGAGAATAACTAATGCATAAATATCCTTCAGACAATAGAGTAAACTATGCTTGCAGAATTCCAGTGTCAGATTAATACCCTACAGTCAGTACAAGGTGATGTTTAAAAATTATAGATTATGGCCGCTGGACAGTTGTAGTTTAGCCAAATAAATGAATAGAAAAAAATGACATATGAATGAGGCTTGTGTGTGCAGATTATCACTTATTGCCAATGAATGAAATCATTACAAAAAGGAAATACACCCCAGGGTTCTAGTGAAGTCATTGGGTTTTTTCATGAGGATCTTGTGATTTATCCAAGAGACATTGTATTGCAGTGCACTGGGGCTCTGAAGGACAGCTCATCATAATCTCTGGGGCCATGACCTAACAGATTAAATAGGATGATGAGTCTGTATTGTCAGAGCAATTCCATCTGGAGGACAAAACATTTTATTTAGGGGGTAGATTGATGGGATTAAAGCTTTGAATTTATTTACTTTACACACACAAATTTACTGTAAATTGGTTTTTATTAAACCAGCAACTGGATTATTAAAAGAATTATTTTGGGACAGATGAGTTCATTTAAATGAAGAGTGAAGGAGCAAAACCCTCAGAATTTATTGATAAACTCAGTCCTTGCCATTCCTTTGCCCAAAAGCGAAATAATCTTTTCTTATTTCATGTTTATTTTAACTTGCAGACTATTAAAAAGAACTTGAGTCATATAATCCTCTCTCTTTATTCCTTTAAGCACTAAAAAAAGTTGGAATGCCGCAGGATATCTGAATAATTAGAAAATCAAGTAATTCTTAAGGTGGAGAGAGATGCTGTCAGTTTTCTTTAAATACTTTTGACATATGGCACAAATAAATAGTATTTATCATTTTTGGCCCCTTGATTTGCTACACAGCTCTTCAGAATAAACAGAAAAAACTGCTGTGAAAGCATGCATCTTTCTCACAAATGCAGTTCTTCACTCTAAGAAAATTACCTAAATGCTTAAACAGTTTAAAATGAGAGCCTTTTCATTGTCTTTCCTTTTCCCTGTGATGCTCAGCAGGTATTTAAATGTTTTTCACTTCAAACTATTGGTGTAAAGGAATACCAATAAATGTGTTGGTTTTAGATAATTCAAAATTCCCTTTGCTCAGCTTCTTAGTTTATAGTTATTGGTGTGAGTTAGAAATCTATTACTGTGTGTTCATCTTTCACCCAAATCTATTCACCAAGCATCAAAACTCATCAGTGAGATGGAATAATGCCATTTAATTAGTCTTTGATATACAGTTAAATTAGGTCTTAATAAGGGGTAGTGCATCCTAAAATCAATTATCTCGCTCTTCTTAATAAGAGCAACTAATTAGTAGGTAAATCGCCACAGTTCCTCTTTTATTGTACAGTTTTCAGAGTCTTGTGAAGGAGATTAGGCTGAGGAAATTACTCCCCAATAGCTCGGAGAAATTTGAGGGCATACCTCAGAAACTGCCTTGCCAAGCAAACCTGATTAATTTCTTGATAATTACCTGAATTCCTTGTGTCAGGTCACATTCCTTACAAAAGCAAACAGCAGCTAGGTGTTGCCCTGCCTGCAACACTCTTTCAGTGTACAGTGAGAGTCTTCTAGTGGTTCATTTCAGTGCAGACAGCAGTTAACCAAAATATTTAGGTTTTCATGGAAAATTGTGCAGCTGCAAACAAAGGATCTCTCATGGGCCTTAAGCTGAGTCTTTGCAAAATATGGCTTTATGTGGAGAATGGCTTTCTTGAGATGGAGAATCAGAATCCTGTGGAGGAAAATAATTGCCACATCTTATGGAAGATGATCACAGTGAACATGGGAAAAGTCAGCGGTAATCCATGGGTACCAAAATTGTTACGTTTTAAACACAGAAGTGTGTGAGATCTTCTTTTTTAGCAAACACTTCCAGCTTCTTCAAATGAAAGCTTCTTCCAGGTTTTTTTTCATCTATATTCCCAGCTACAACAAACTAACCACTGGAAAAAAAACCCACCTTGTATGTAGGAGTATTGCAAAGAGTGCTCAGGATTTCTTCGCCAGTTCCATCTCAGAATGCTACTAGACGCCTACTGACTATGACAGATCCTAATTTCATCCAGTCATGTAGCCCAGTGAACAGTAGATTGCTATAGATTTGTCAAATTTGTTGATGTCTTGTTGAGTTTTTCTTTCCAAAGATGATGACATTCTCTTTCATTAGATAGTCATATTTTTTATCATGGGCAAGCATTTCAAAGGAACTCAAGGACATGCTTGTGATTAATCAACAAATGGGGAGGCTTTCTTTCATTCTTTTTCTGCTGCTACTACATCCTGCATATACCAGCCCCTTCACACTAAACTCCTTGCCAAGCATGTAAGAGAGATTTTATAACTGTGAAAGTGTGATGTTATTGCTTCAGTTTCCCTTATGCTTATTGTTGCAGTTTTTCTAGACACTTTCTGGTGTTAGTCATTAATGACAACACGGTGCCCCCATTTAGAGAGTCTGAGGTTGCCATCTGTTCTTTGTTTTTCCTCCCTCCTGAATTACTCATGCTTTTTGTGGAAGGAAATGTTCTGAAGGCAGCCATTCCTCCCTGTGAGACTTGATGAAGTGATGTATTCTTTGATATCTATTCCCAATTCAAATGCTGATTGTAATAATTCAGTTCATGATCTTAACCAAAAAGCAGTGAGAAGCGGGACTCCTGTTTGACTTGTAACTGGACTGGGACAGATGATTATAATAGTGAACATCTGAATCTCCATACACTAACATTTACATTAGCATCTCTGATATTACTTCGGTGGTCTTTGTTTGTGGTTGGCTTAAGCAGCAAAGAAGAAAATCAAACATGCTGATCAATTCCAGTATCTGAAGGGGGCTTATAAGGATGCTGGGGAAGGACTGTTCATTAGGGACTGTAGTGACAGGATAGGGGTAATGGGTTCAAACTTAAACAGGGGAAGTCTAGGTTAGATATAAGGAAGAAGTTCTTTACTGTAAGTGGTGAGGCACTGGAATGGGTTTCCCAGGGAAGTTGTGAATGCTCCATCCATGGTAGTGTTCAAGGCCAGGTTGGACAGAGCCTTGGGTGACATGGTTTAGTGTGAGGCGTCCCTGCCCATGGCAGGGGGTTGGAACTGGATGATCTTAAAGTCCTTTCCACCCCTAACTATTCTATGTTTCTAATTTCTATTTTCTCTGTCGGTATATAACCAATACATTGCCCACAGAATGTTAATATGTCCTAATATCTGCAGGTACCACTGTCTGCACTCTGTACACATGCTAATAAAATGAGTCACAAACTTGCTAAACACAGCGAATGCCTATGACAGTGAGGAGGGAACAACAACAACAAAACTAGTGAACACAGTGGTTTGGGCTCACCTTTGGCATCTCAGATGAATCCTGAAGCCTCTTTAGTTTTTCTGATGTTCTTCTCAACCAGTGGAAAGTTAAGATGGGCTGATGATTTTGACAGACAATAATGCAACCTAGGTGCAGTTTAAGCATCTATGTTAAGCCTGCTTCTGCTGATACCCTCACATTTAACAGGACTGAAGGAAATAAAATGAACTTATACTGTGGTTTCATGACTGTTTTTTATAGGCATAGGTATCAAGTTTTTGGAGGGATGCTAGTTGCAAGTTTTAAGCTATCTTTAAAGCATATACTTCAACATATTTTTTTTAACTGAAGTAGCAGTGGTGAATTAGTCTAACTTGTAATTAGTAATGAAAATCTGTGGGTGTTGGGAAAAAGCCATTAAGTGTGTTCCTAGCACTTGTTTGTATGTTCAATTTCACATATACGCAATTTCTTTTAAAAAGTCAACAAGCTTTGAAACACAGCTGGAGAATGTAAAGTATAGGGAAGCCTTCCACTGGCCTCTGCAGATTAGGTCTGGTTCATAATAGGGACTAAAAGGCCATCATCGCCGGCTCTCCCTTTTCCCCAGCTGTACACCTTATGTGAAGGCCAAGTTGGAACCCACAGAGGTCGCAGCAGTTTAGCTGGGTTTCAAGCAGCTCTGCCCCCATGCCCCCAAAGCCACTTTTTATTCTGTTTTTTCTTTTTTTAATTGAAACAATAGGTTTGGATCTGTTGCCATAGTAAGTATTAGCAAGCTGTTTAATAACAGAATTAATTCAAGATAACAGAAGGTCATTTTACTGAGTGAAGATCAATGTTCTTTGCTATTTTTCCAATTTATTATGTAGTCCTGACAAAATTATCGCTCTTATCTCTCTACTTTCCCCATTTTGCAGTCAACCTGGTTCAGGTAAGAGGCTTTGTTCTTGCAAGATATTGAAGGGTTCATGGCATGTGAGTTCAAGCAGATATCCAAGGTGGTGTGTTTGCAGGTAAATGAAGTTTATTTTTGCTTCATGCAGAATAGCTGGAGAGAAATACAAATATCTTTGTCTTCTTGTCTACTCTCTGTTACAATAGTAATGCACCTTGGCCCTGCTACAGGGCATGGTGGACTCAGATGATATCACAGGACAGGCTGTAATTTCATCTCCAAATGTCATTTTACTTTGTCCCTCCTTTGACAGTTGTAGTGGGACCCACAACTCTGTGAAGTGGGTTGTTTTCAGCAATATCCATTGATCAGTGGTGCATGTGTTATTTAAAACTAAAAAAAATATTGACTAAAATTGGCAACCTGTGTTCAGTGTCAGGGAATTAACAATTGAGCCCTGTCATTTTGTCTCCTCAAAGGAGTTTGGACATTTTGTTGCTGTCACCTTGCTATGGTTATATCATGGTTTACATCTGCGGCTTGTAAACAACACTACTGCAAGCAGCTTGACAAGTGGCAGTTTCGCTAGTAAACAGATCAGCAATGTACTTTAGAGTGTTTAACAAGGATTGCCAACATCTGAGGTGGGCTGGTGTCTGAAACAGAGTTTGCTTGAAGCAGACCTTCCTGTTTAGTATGCCTCCATTGGGGTGGGGGGTGAGGAAAGGTTAAATTACCTGCTGGTAATCTGATTCTTCCTTTAATCAGTAGCTTGTATGAAACTTCTGGTGTTGTCTGATCCACTTGCATTCTGTGGGTACTATTTCAAAGACTGATTCCAAAAGCAAAGACCAACAGTCTCTACTAGACAAGGTCTTTGTGAGGCAGTTGGTTGTTCATTTGGTAAGTAAATAAAGTGTTCGCACAAGACCAAAGCCTTGACTGCAGTTACATCTGTGATTTGGTGCAGAAGATGAACGAACAGTTTTCCAGTTCTGTGACAAACTTGCCCACGTGCACTTAGTTTTACTCTGTCTCTGATTATTTGTCAAATGGATCTTTTATACATTCTAAAGTTAACACTTGAGGCTTGTGCATGTGCTGTCTGCTGTTATCTTGAGGTAACCTTTCAAAGTCTCATCCCACGTATCAGAGATGTTTAAGAACAATCAATGCTTTGACTTAAAGAAACATACAGAAGCTAAAGCAAAATGAAATATGAATCATTAGAACAAAATCTCCCTGACCTTAAGTTCAGATGATTGCAGCTTTAATGGCCTATGGAGTTGCTTATCAGGAACTTTTCAGAATCCCACTCTTAACCTTATTATAATTCAAATTAAAATGTTATTTAAAACCACCAGGCCTCTCTGCAGGCAGAGATCAGTGACTTTACTGTCCTTTGCCCAATATGACTGTTAAATCATGTGTCAGTGCAAAGTGAGTATAAAATACTACAGAAGAAGAAAGAGCATTCAAGTATTTAAGATTAACTTTGGTAGATATAAAGGACTGCCCAGAGTAACTGGTGATAAAAATCAGCTGTGGGGTGGCTGCATTGTGCTCTTTAATAGTAACAAAAGGTTTTGGTTCCTCTAAAAACCTGCTTTGCTAGATTTGCTACTTCCCTATGCATACCTGTGTGAATTGTTTCCTCATACCATATCTTCTCCTCCTTGACAATGAGCTGCGCTGATTTAAAGTCTAAGATTGTGATCAGAACCATGAGATATCACAGATTGAATGTTTTTACATGTCCACCTTTTCAGCAGGAATTTGATTCCTGTTCTCCCTCTCTTCTCTGAGATAAAGCCTTCGAGCGTCTCCAGGAGTCTGGGGAGAACCAAAAATGTCAGCAGCTGTACAACAAATTAGAAATTTCATCTGCATTTAAAATTTAATTTAAAATAATCTAACCTTGTCTTGTTTTAAATGCCAGCAAGTTTGATATTTCTTTTTACATGAACTTGAGTTTACTTCCTGCAGTGATAGATGGTTACAAATATTCCTTACTCCATTGGCTGTTAATCATTTTATGTTTCAACTCTGTGCTTTGGGTAAACAAAATCCTAACGGTAACTGAAGAGTAACTTATCCCATTGCTTCCTTGATAGTGCAAATATTTCATTCCCTGGGTGGTTGGTTTTTTTTTCTCCTACCACTTCCCACTTATCTCTACATTTTGTCTTTTCCTTTCCCTCATCTCTTCATTTTCCCCTTTTACCTCTCAATTTCTCTTTAATTTTATGCACACCAGTACTAGGAGGAAAAGGAAGCAATGCCCTTCCTTCTTCCCTTCCTCCTTTCTTGTCCCAGGTATGGGCCTTTGCCTTTATCCAGAGGCACAGCTCATTACAGGCCCATCCGAGGGCACTGTGTAGCAGTTACAGTAAACTCAAACCTCTTCTTGCCCTTTGTGGCTCTCTGGGGAGAGTCAGCTCAGCAATGCAGTGTTTTACTTAGTGCAATTATAACAATCTGCCGCCCTGCTCAAACTTCTTTGCACTGGGGAGCAGGGTGGGGGATGGCAGAGAGCAAAGCTGGGAATGGAGATGGTAACGGCAAATTATCAGGTTAGTTTTTCCACTCTCAACAGCCTCCTTCTCTTACACAAGTGTGCGCTTTACCTATGACTGCAGCTGTCATACAGCTGGGTAAATGCGTAAATAGTAATTGACTTATCTTGACCCATTGTTCCATTTCAGAAATGGGTTATTTAAAAAATGAATGTCAAACGCTTTCCCTAATTTATGAATTGTACTGCTACTGCATGGGAAGTGTTATGACTTTGAAGTTAGAGTTTAATAACGAAGGCATTGTGTTTATGTTACCGTCCATTATGACCATGATTAATTCTGGCTGAATACTACACTGCCACAGAGGACTCCCAGATTATACAGCTGGATTTTTCGTCCTTTGAGAATACCAACGGTGTCTTGTATATTGTCCAGTCCTGCTGGACATCATAAGGTCAGAGAGAATACTCTGTACAACTGACATTCCTGTTTTAGCTTGAATGTTTCCCCTAGTATTGTGGTGCCTTTAGACCTTCATTTGCATAAAAAAAAAATTATCAGTATAAGGATTTATTCAACATTTCTCACTTCACATTACAACTATCTTATCTGAAGACAGGATTACAATACTGCACTGTCAGATATGAATATGGATCATTTTGCTGCAAAGTGGCAGATCGCATGTGTGCATATGCTTTCTTCCATCAGATGTGGGAAACACAAAAACAAACGTAGAAGGGCAAACATGTCAGATACAGAGTTTTTATTCTGCTAAGGAGTTCAGAAAAAAATATTACTGTGATTGGTGTCTTTATTTCCATTTAGGTCAGTGGCCAGTTTTACCATCCAAGTGCAGAGACCAGTATGTATATACTTTCCTAAACAACATATTTATATCTTTCCTTTCTTGAAGAGCCCAATAACATTCCAAAGGAACAAAGGAGTTCAGGTCTGCCTGTGTAGGATGATGTCTTATATCGAAACATACTTCTTTCTCCCACCTTGTTGTGGCATCATACACAGCAGGGCTTATGTGTCACTGGAAGCTGTAGTAAATATTTTGCTTCCAATTCTGATGTCTGTGAATCATTGTTGCTGAAACTCTTTCTGTTTTGCACTGCCTGTGTCCTTTTGAGGCCATTCTAGTAGCAAGGAATCTTTCATAACTGTGAGCTGGCTCCAGTATGATTTCTCTGTGTGACCAAGTAGTGTTGGTTGTTCCTGTTTCAGTAATCTTTAGGCTATCGTTGCATGTAAAAAGGTTTATGCCCAAAAGGGAATTACAGTCTCATATTGTGAGGCTCACTTGGGTCCTGATCCAAAGGAAATTTTTGTCAGGGGCTCTAAAGAAATGACAAATGTGACAGCATTGTCGTCCTCACTTGTACAAAGTAATTTTCATATATTTGCGCCCTGACCTTTGTCTTTATCATCGATGCTGGATTTATCCTTGCCAGCTTCCCTGTCTGGTGTTATCAGCTTCCTTTAAATTTTGCCAGACACTTTGTCCATTCCTTAACAAAGTCTGAAACGTCAGGATTGCTAGCACATTTAAGATAATATTCTCCATATATTTTAGGTCAGAATTTCTCTTTCTTTCCTCTGTTGTTAATAAAGAGTTTAGTGAGACAAAATCAGATACTGTTGTGGTACAGATAACACTATGTACTTAAATAGGAAACAAGCCTGTATGAACATGAAGTCTTGAAATTAAGATTCAAATATTATTCTTTTATTTCTTTTCTATTGTTTCAGACTTAGGTATTCACAGTTCCAATGTTGTTTTCACAGCCATGTGAAAGCATACAAGCTTCTAGCTTGCACAGCTGATGTGTGGAAATGAGACTGAAGAAAGAAAAACATCTGCTTGGTGAACTCACAATACCATTACGTGGGATGGGAAGCAGGTTCTGTCCTGCTCTTTGTATTGTAGTTTTTGTTCAGTTGGTTTACTAAACTAACGACATAGATAGGTGGGTCTGTTTCTTTCTTGAGTGAATTTTTACATTCTTTCTATACTTTCAGGTCAATGCTTCACAACAGTTTTCTGATTTTGTTTTGTTTGGTTCTTACTTTACAAGTTAAGCACAAGAATACTACTTTGTTATCTGTGCTATTTATATTCAGGTCAGAAATACAAATATTAATGAAATGAAAAGAAATTATGTTCACAACAAAGTCACAAAGCATGCTAGTTATAATTTATGAAACATGTGTATGGAAACCCTGAATATTTAAGTAATTTAGACATAATTCTTCTATTTATTGGTCTAGAAAGAAATAATCCATAACTAAGTGAGTTTCTTAAATATCTCACCTTTAAAGTCAATTACTGCTATTTGGTTTTGGTTTGGGTCTTTTTTGATCAGTTCGGATTTTTTGATAAAGGGTCAAAGTAACCACATAAGAAGTCTGCTTATTTTAAGCTACTCGCTTTTGTGCACAGGACTATATATGATGCTGTTTTCTGTGTATTTCTTTGTGGAACATAGCACCAAGTCACTGAAAGAGAAGCTGCCTTTGTTCAATGATTTTACCTACATGGTAGATTTCTCCCACAGTTTTCCTGTAAACAGTCATAATAATTAAGGTCTAAATGGTACTTCAGTAGATAGTGCCATCTATGTAGAATTTACTGCCAGTAAATGGTCGCTTTGTGTGCAAGCATTGCAGTTTCAGAATATAGACAATCAAATCAAGGATATGAAGCACTAAATATTCTTGGTGTGACTATTGGCCATGGGGCATGAGAGAATTTCTGCATTCATTAATCGGTACACAATTTGTAGGAAATAGGTGAATGTTCATTAGCAAGTAACTTATAACTAAATATTGTATAAACATGATACTCGTTTAAGAGACTGAGCACACATGTAGATGTGTCTCAATTTACAAGCTTTGTGTGTGTCTATATATACACATATAAAAGAGTACATTAATTATGATAGAAAACAAGATAATGTTTATCTGAACCAAGGCACCACTCCAAAAAACATCAGGATTATCATTGTTTTCCCAAATAAATTTATATTTGGGTAACCTTGCCTTTAGTGAGATATGATTAACTTAATTTCTGTAATGATTTAGAATCTTTAGATATATTCATCAGATATATCTAGCCTTTTCATTGGTATTATAAGGAAAAAGGTACATGGTATCATAAGTTCCATAGTAATCATGTTGACAATTAGTTTAATTGACTATTTAAATTTTTTTTCCATAGAGTAATTTGGCTTAAGGTTTTCTTAAGAAATAAGAAGACACTACAGTGTAAAGCTAAACATGGAGATAGAATTATGTTGAACAATGAACAGTATCTCTCGTGTCTCTGTAATGAAAACAAAAAAAAATTCTAGTTGCACCTCCCAGTTGGTTGAATTACAACATTGACTCCAATTTCTTTGAAGGAATATGTTTTTCAAGTTATTTACTGATATAAATGATCAGGAAAATATTTATAAAACTTCTTAAGCATCTTGGCAAAGATGTGACTCCTCTGATAAAGAGAAAAAAGCATTATTGTGAAGGTCACATGCTGATTTTTAGTGTCTTTCATTTCAGCATCATTGTTGAGGGATTGTTTTTTAAAAAGAGTATTTATTGTCTTGTATATCTCATCGATAGGTTATCTTAGTAAAATTTCATAGTGACTATAGGAAAGTTCATCATGGGAAAATGAAAGCTAGAAGAACTGAGAGGAAATGGCCCTGAAGAAATATCACTGAAAGACCTTGAGGTGATAGCGGGAAAACAAATTAGATGTTAATCTGCATAGTGATATAGCTGCAAAAGTGGTCAGTACTACCAAAAGCAGCATATACAAAGTCATCTGAGTTTTGGACAGAGGAAGAAGAGACATTTTCAATAGAGCTCATGAAATAATAAACTCAAGAGACCAAATTGCTGATAAGTCTGATCAATTATAATCTGCTTAGAGTAAAGAAAGATAAGGGAGCTAGAGTCAGATTTAAAGAACAGAAATGCTTGGGAAATAGCAGTTTCATTTAGCATTTTAAGGGATATATTGTTCATTTAGTCTACTACATTGCAACAAAAAGATGAGCTTATTATTACAGCATAAAGGTGCTGAAAGACATGTTTTTAAAGCTTTTACAGTGCTTAAATACTTTAGGCAATGAGTTTCTTAGATATGAATAAGATTAAGTGCATAACATATACTCTTTTCATGCATGAGTACCTTCATAGTTTTCCTTTCATGTTTTAAAAGGGACAAAACATACATATAATGTTGTCTATCTGGGCCACTTTCTGCTAAACAAAATTAGGTAAATAAGAACTACAGTGAAGGTGACTTAGATTATATGCACGCAAATATAAATTTTACACATCTATGTACAAATTAGCGATCACTCTTCCTGCATGCAATATTTATCATGTGTCTTTCTTGGAAATTAAATTCCATGGAGTGCTAGGGAACTATATTCCCAAGGAGATGGAAACAAACAAGCTCTTAAACTTGAATCCATAAAAATCCAAATGTTTACAATAAGCATGTTTCTAGGAGTATTTTGAATCTCCTAATAAAGAATTTAAAAGGTAAGGGCAACAGGGGCAGTTCTTACCTATAGGAGACAAAATATTTCTATAATCTTTTATCAGCAGTCTCTTGAAAGTAACATTGATTTTTCCATGCCATTAACAAGAAGAGTTAATCTCTTGGCACCATCTCTGGCAACTTGCTAAGCATTTCATCATGTCTTCAATAGAAGTTAAACTGGATCTATTTGACTCTGTCATATCCCATGTTTGACAAACAGTATTTGCATTGCCTAGTGTCATGTTATTAATTATGTCCATTGCAATTTAGTGATAATAAAGTATATTCACAGAGGATTCGGCTTCAGCTGGAGTACTATAAGCTCATAAATAAATGAAAGCAACAAAGAAGTTCTAGAAACGTTAGAAAAGTAGTCATCAATTTAAGTTCTGTTCATCACAGAAAAAAAAAAATACTGGCAATAAAAGAGAGAATTGGCAACAAATATGACCATATCCATTTTAGCAGACATCCCAAAAAGGTCATACTTGGTAATTTCAGGACTGACTGAGAAAAAATATCTATACTTTGGCAGAAATGAAGGTAGTGTTAGCATTGTTTGGACAACCAGTTATGTCAGATATGAAAGGACTGTATATAAGAGGATGTAAACATGAACTAGACCTTAACATTTGAAAGAGCATTAATAAGAACAGGACATATTTCTCCCATTGTATACAGTTGTTGCAAGGCAGGGGAAGAGAGGGGGAATGCATATAGACCTAGAAAATACTTGCAGATGTAAGCAGGCTTGTTGTGGTTTTCTACTTGAGAATTGAAGATATTGCAACATTTTCTCAATCAAGGCTTCTGAAAAGTAAAAAGAAACAAAAATCTTAAAAAAATGTATGAAAATTACCATTATGAAGATAGGCTGAGAAAGCTGGGGCTGTTCAGCCTGAAGAAGAGAAGGCTGCGTGGAGACCTCATATCAGCCTTCCAGTATCTGAAGGGGGGCTATAGAGATGCTGGGGACAGACTGTTCATTAGGGACTGTAGTGATAGGACAAGGAGTAATGGGTTAAAACTTAAACAGGGGAAGTTTAGATTGGATATAAGGAAGAAGTTCTTTACTGTAAGGGTGGTGAGGTACTGGAATGGGTTTCCCAGGGAAGCTGTGAATGCTCCATCCCTGGTGGTGTTCAAGGCCAGGCTGGACAGAGGCTTGGATGACATGTTCTATTGTGAGGTGTCCCTGCCTATAGCAGGAGGGTTGGAACTAGATGATCTTAAGGTCCTTTCCAACTCTAGCTATTCCATGATTCTATAGTTATACTATGTGAAAATATATTCTTGTATAAAAGCTTCTCATACAATAAGCAAATGTGCTCAGGTTTCCCTTCTCTGTTTGCTGAAGTGGTGTGTAAAGCTGTTAGATTAACTAGTAAGCTGAACATTTTATGGAAATCATTTCAAGCATAGCTTCTGCTTACTAAAACACTTCTTCAAAACAAGCTTATGTTATATAAAAAAGATCTGTAAAGAACAGAGATGGTGTTCATCAGGCTTCACCAGAAAAAGGCCAAGATAGAAAGTAAGTTTTGTGTTTATACCCTTCTTATATGAACATGTTTTATCTAGACCCTGAATTTACATTAAAAAAAAATAAAAATGTGGATTGTGACAGTATGGAAGAAAATGTGGTAGAAAACACTTGACAGTAAAGATCTAAATAGTACCTCATAGTTTTATATTGTATCTTTAATGTGTTGAATAGGTTTCAGTATTCACACTACTTCTTTCACTTGGTGTTTTTCAATCTCTCTGGCATGTTCTACTGATGTTTTTTGGCAATATTAATCTTAGGGAAAATGAATGAGGCATTTAATCTTAGCAGTCCTCCCCCTTCTTCATCGCCACTTTCAAAAATGCAATTCCTGTTTAGATCTGGAAGCTAGCACCTATTCTGGACTTTCCCGTTTGCCCATTATGTCAAAATCTCTCAGTATCTTCCTCAACAAAATGTCTGATATCAGACTGACATGCTTTATCCTCATTGTCATCATCTTTACTGATACAGTGTTCTTTGTTTTGGCTTCTCTTTAGTTCCTAAGTACAACAAATTATTTGTCTGACCTGAGAATTTGTTAATGTTATTTCAGTTTTGCACATCTTAAGCTGTATGATAGCCAGCTCAGCCTTCTCAGCTCTATGTTGCTATTCATCTCATTTCGTTTTGAACCTTCCCCATCTTCCAACCTGGCGCTTTCTTTATCTTATTTTTGTTTTGTTCCTGAAACCTTGCCTATTTCTTTTCTTTTTGAGCTGTTCAGTAGGAAGGACTCCTAATTTTTGAATTTTTGGACAATGTTGGTCACATCACACAGATATAACACAGGCAAACAGCCTGGTCTCAACAACTCTTTCTGGTGCCTTTGCCAGTATAAGATAGAAAAGCAAAGAAGGGTGTTGTCTGCTTATAGAAAGGTTCTATATTCTGTGGTGAAATATTTTAGGATATCAATTCATGCCCTAAGCATGAGTTTTTCGTATCACATTTCTATGTCAAAGCAGTTAAATTGTAATTTTTCAGATAACCATTAAGCCCTCGGGGTAAAAAAAAAAAAAAAGGCAAATAGATTGAGCCAAAGTGATTATTTGATTTGTCCATTTATCAAAATGAAAGACTTAATATTGCTGCAGATTGAAATTAGGTAAATCAATTTCAGAAGTTTTCAGTGAAAGCAAAGGAAGGGAAGCAGACTACATTTAAGTATCATTCAGAAAAAAAATACTCTATCCATTGTGATTACGTGTTGGAAGAGAATAAGATGGCGTGGGCTGAACCAGGTAAGGTTTGGGTAATAGTTGTGAAGGAAGCACAGCCAGTTTGAATGTGTGATCAACAGTCCTATTTCACCCTAGTGTCTCTGAGTTTCTGGATTGCATGCATGCATACTCCCTATCATCTTCCACATCAAGCCCAAGGGGTCTTAATATTTTAGGTAATGTACTAGGCATTTAATTTTCTTCAGAAGAACACAATTATGCTAGAAATTAATAATTAAAAAATATAAATAGAATAAAGAAGAAAGCATGAATATTATATCCTACGGCTACATTTTTCAGCATAGTGTGCAGGGAATTAGGTGCAAAAATCCCATTTATGTTAATGGATCTTGAGTGTCTAATTCCTCATACACTACAGTGCAAATTTACCCCCTGGTGTCTTTGATGGTACAGAGGACCAGCACAGAGGGGGATAAGAGTGATTTATTTGATGATCTGTCAATCATAATGGCAACCAGAGAAAATTGCAAAACTGATTCTAACCTGTGTAGAGACAGCTAGTTGGACCATATGCTTTTTTTCTCTTGCCAGATGTCATCATTCATCAATTTCTCATTAAGAAAATGGCACTCTTAAAAAAAAATAAAAAATGAAATTAAAATAAAGGTTTGTCTACTTTTTTTTTTTTTTAAGGAGTCCAGATAGTCAAACTGTAAAAACTAGGATGGGTAACTATGCTATGCTTTTTAAGTTTGGTATCTACAGCTTCAGACCAGAATGCTTAAATCTGTCACTAGCTATTTTAAAAGGATTTTACACATTTGCAATATTTTAAAAATTGGCAAACATAAAAAAAACCAAACAAAAACCCCAACATCATTTATTTTTATGATTCTTAATCCTGCAGAGTAATCTAGATATTTGGTATTCCATATGAAGTTGTTAATTTCTTTTTTTGTCTCTTAGAGCTGGAGATACATATATCTACTCAAGCTCATTCAACCTATGTGAATAACAGGAGTCTTCTGACTTCTGTTATGTGTTTGGTACTTAAAAACAAATCAACCAACATAAAAAAAATCACTGACAAGTAACAAATATCTGAACATCAGAACAAGGCATTATTTGTTCTTATTTCCTTGAAGGCTGTCAAGTGTCCGTGTACAGAGAAAGCTTTTTAGGTAAGTTGCCATTTTTGTTAATATACTGCTTAAATTTGATTTTAGTTAAATAGCTCCTTTTCCATTCCCCCCCCCCCCTTTTTTTTCCCCCCTAATATGCACTTAAAGCATTCTGGAAAGCCATAGGTCTTAATTTTCCAAATGTGACATATCATCTCTTCTTGTATAAATAACATCAATATGTTGTAAGTGTTTGGTAGGCTGCCGTTAAACAGCTGTTTTGTTATTAATATTTTATTGCCCTACGGTTTCCAAGATATTTTGACACTTGCTATTATTTCAAATGCAGCTTTTCTTGGAGTTTTTAATGGTTTGTGTATATCTCTAGACAGTTTCAAGATCTTGAAGCTGTCACAACATGTTAAGTAGGCAAATCAGCTAACACAGTAGTTTCAAGAAAGATAATTTTCTTTGCATAACTTCAATCTGCATCATTTTGCATGACTTATTAACAGGAACTGACTCATTGACAAACAAGGCATATAGCTCGTGGAATAGAGAGCGTTTCAGAGTAAGCGTCTTCAGAAAGCTAAGCACTGATCAAAATTCTGAATTTCTTGTTGCTGACAGACAGTTCAAAATTTGCAGAGGCTGCTTTTAGTTAAGATTGCATTGGAAAGCTTTCCACTGGTCTATTACGCTTTTGATACATACAAGATGCTTAACTTTACAGCTGTCAACCTTTATGCAGGCAGCCTCACTCCGTAGTTCAGATCTAAATTTCTAAAGGTCATATATGCAACTGTAATTGTTTTAATTTTCTTTTTTCATTCGCTCCTTCTAATTCTGGAGCGAGTGGGACAGTGAAGGTCAGAGTAATGATGACAATGGAGAGCTCTGACTCTTTATTCATATAACTAGATACTGTGCATCTGGTCAAAAACATATGCCATCATTCTGCTGCACTGGTATTGACCTCTGCCCTTTTCTCCCAATTCCACCCTTCCCAGGATCAGAGATGATTCACAGCCTGTGACAGCTTAACACTGGGTCTTTCTGTCCTAGACTGCTGATTGTTCTGAGTCACTTTTGTGATACGAACTACTACTGCAAAGCTGAACACCAAATTCTGTTTGTTTACGAACTTGTGTTGGACAAAGCAGCTGTCCTAAAGGTGAAGGGATTAGTGTTATCTACTAAAGCAAGCCTCCATTCTACCTTTTTCTGAAATGAATTATAAGCCTAGTGAAGATCGAATAGTGTTTTCTCTTCTTGTGTTTTATACCAAAACAAAAGTTTGAAAGGACTGTCGCTGTTCTTTTCAGGCTGGGTTGGTTGTTATGTGCTGTGATAGTGACTTTAGAAGAGACACTGTCTCTTCTCTCTACTTCTTAGCAGATGGCTGTTTTGAGCACTCATGTGAAGCTTTAGTAGCAACTGTCCTAAGTCTGTGTTTTCATGAAAAGCAAAGAAAATGCTTCCTGCATGCTTTAAAAACAATTAAGAAGCTCAAAATCAATGCTAAATCTTTGTCCTTTTCGGGTAAAACTCTTATTAACTTCAAAAACAATTCGTCCAAGTCTTTAGGATCGTACTTTTAGCAAATAAAGATTTTGTTATATAAATCTCTTGCTGTAACCACTATTTTGCTTAGTAGGAAGGAAGCAGCTCTTCTCAGACAATAAGATTTATCAGCAGGACTTTGGAGTTTAAAAAATACAAATGAATACATTTGACTTTTTAAATATTTGAACAGAGAACATGACTTAAACTGTCTATGTGATGACACTTTGACTAAAGAGAGTATCTTTTTCATATGTATGCATCATAAGAACACTCGAAGAGTCTAATTTTTTACAGTGTGCTTCCTCACTGACACAAAAAGAAAAAGATTCTTTGGATATTGAGCAATTGAAGGTTTCTTGTGGTATAGAACTTCTCTGCAAGCCCCAGAGCAGAAAACATTCTTCAAGCAGAAGAAGAGTGATTAAAGTACTACACCATTTAATAATCCTCAATGCCGGAATGGTCCCTTGCAGCTGTCAGTAGCTGAATACCAGATGTAGCACTGTGGCTGGACTCGTTTTCAGTCCTCAGTGGGATCATGCACAGTGCACATTCCAGAACTTTCTCTGCCATCCCTGATGACAGAGGAGGATGGGCTCTTCTGGGCTTCTGACCTGAAGCCCAGCACAGCTGAGGCCTCAGCTGCGAGCTTGTGAAGATGTGTGGAACAGAAGAGCACTAAGGGAGGTGTTTGCAAATTATCTACTGGGTTTCATCGGCTGGAAGTATTTAATTTCTCTTACTTACTGAAAATGGGATTTATAACTCTCAGGAAACTGTGATGTGAAAGAGTAGCCTCTGAAAGTTTGTGGGACATTTTCTTCCATCAAATACTTGGTTGGTGTTCATAATAAATCTGAATATACACTAGTATAGACAGGTTTAGAAATCTGCTTTGTGGGAAGATATTAAAAGCATAAAGTATTGCTGGGCACTCACATTTATGTTAATTTAGGAGTGGACCCCTGCCTTTCCACATCTTATGCCCAGGAATGTGGCCTTTCAGGAGTAACACTGTTATTCAGTAATATTTGTGATTATTCATCATTGACATTACCAAGTTTTTCATTCTTTATGTTTATATGATCACCCAGTGATTCAGAGCATTATTGTGTGTAATAGTATTTTTCCTGCCTGATTTAAAGAGACTATGCACAAAGTCTTATGTCTATCATCATCCCTGTTACATATGCTTGATATCTCTCATCAAATGGGAACATTACTGAAAAGGCTAGCTTCTGATCCTGCTCGGGTAGTTGAATTCTAGGCCAGGTCTCTGTTTTTAAGCACAGGTTAGAATAGGCAGAAATTGTCATCCTTAAAAATACATGCTTAGCACAGGATTTCACAGTGAAGAAGATTAACTTGCGCACCAAGTAAAACGTTTTTCTGTCACTGAAGTTGCACACCAGCTCTTTTTCCTAGTGTTGTCTCTAGATGCACCATTGCAAGGAAAAGCCACTTCAAATAAGCTGAATAAGCGCTTAACTGTATTCTACTGTCTGGAAACTTGAGCTCAGTGGTAGTTACTGCTATAAACATTGAAGAATTTTGTTCCTCCTTAGCTGAGTCATCTCTTCATCTTCCTCCAGCTTCTGCTTCTTCAGAGGGCTAACTGTATCCCAGTGGTTGCAGCAAATAACATTGATCAGCTGCTCTCAAAATACATTATGAAGGAGGAATTACTCAAAATTCCTTTGTGCATCGCTAGACAGTGCTTCATCTCACCAAGGAAGTGTGCTTTGAATTGGATGGTAGAAGTAAAATGAATCGCAAAGTCCTGGGACTTAAAATAAGCACCATACTCTTCTTCCCTGGGTGCATGTTGTCAGGGCTTTGTAGAACAAGAGGGCTTGCTCCTCTCTTCCCTGGTAGCTGGCGGTGTTTCCCTCTGTGTTGCCTGAGTAAGCTCCACCAAGAGGTAAGAAAAACCCCCATGCTGGATAGCCGAAGTACGTGAACAGCTTCTGTCTGTGCTTCTCATTTATGTATTTATAGAGGAGTGTAGGAGGAAAGCCTTTCTACAACATGGTGAAGAACAGAACAATGTCCATACAGGAGTGTGTACGCACTGCAGCATATCTGGGGCTAGACGCTGGTTCTGTTGGTTTCAATCAGCTGCATCATAGCAGCCAGTGTCTAGGCATGGTCAAGCCCACAGTTGTTGTAGTCCAATTGCAGCAAGTTGTGCTAAACATTGATTCCTTACATTATATTATGTAATGGAGTCTATTTGTGCAACATATTTCTGTTCATTATGAGTAGAGAAAAAAAATCACTGTTTGTGGTTAAAACGTTGTTGCAAGTAGTGTTAGCTTTTTTTGACATTGCTCTTATTTTTTAGTAGAATTCCGTCAGTCATATCGTGACTTTGTTCTGTGAAATATTTGCCAAGAAATTCATTTTGTCACCATAAAATCGTGTCTGTTAATTTTAAACAATTTTGCTAGTGGTTTAAGCAGCAATAAAAGGTACTGTGAAAACCTTTTTCAGATCTAGAAATTGGTCCAGATAAATCCTACGAACTAGGAGAAAATATATTTTACAGAACTGTATTTCTGTTTCCTAAGTAATTACAGTAATTTCTTATCAGGGTTCCAGTTTATCCTAGCTTTATTAAAGGGTCCTGTCCAGCAAGTGCTGAGCTTTCTGTCTTTAACTGCAAATATACATTTAAAGAAGTTCTTTGCTGACTAAATATGTTGTTAAAGCACATATAATATGGTAAAATGGAGTCTTGTCTAAGATGGAGGAAAAAAAAGTCATATCAAAAATTAAAAAGTAAAAATAAAAAATGGTTTTTAAGCATGTTAAATACATTTTCCTAGAAATGGCTTCCTTTCCCAGGTGAGCTTGCTATTGCAAGAAGATGGTGGCAGCCAAGGACTCACTTGTTTCTGTTGTTTCTTGAATTCTCTGTGAACATACCAAGTAGCAAAACACTTAGGTATGTATCGTTTAAATATAAATGTGAACACAGTCATCAAAAGAGAAGTATGTGGCAGCTAACACAGAAAAATTTAAACATATGTAGTCACGCTTGAGGTTTAGAATATCCTTAGGAGCTTTACTAAATGACAAGCTTGGTTACAAGACTCTTAGTGGTGGCATTAGGTTGTTCCTGTTGTTTGGGGGCAGCTGCAGATGGAATGGCATTCTGTTAAAGCATACATTGTCCAGCAACAAGTACGTAGGTTTGATCTATTGGCTCATGGAGGCTTTTGATTCAGGCTGTGATGTGTCATTGTTTTCTGCAGTGTGGCGGTTGTTGTGCTGCTTTCATAGGATACCTACAGTTTGTATGCCTTAAAATAGCTGTCTGGCTTTTGCTTCCTGCCCCTGCATTTTTACAGCAAGTAGGATGTCTTTTGTCTTCTTGATCCTTGAGCGTTTTCTGAATCAAATTGTTATTAATTGGTGTAGGCAAGAAGAGAGTAAAGAAGAAATAGTTTATTTGAAAGTAATGTGACAGGCTCATAGAAACATTTATTAGGCTTTTAATAACCCATTTATGGATATAACATGGTGGCTCAGTGTGGTAATGGTGTAGCCTGTTGGGTCCCTGTTCTTAAGGAGTTCAGCCCAGCATGGATGTTCAGGTCAGTGCTTCATTTTGGTGTTGAGAGGTAAGCATCTGAATTTTGATTTAGTTCTCTTGTTCTCAGAAGGGGGCTGTCATGATTTAAATCCAGTTGACAACTCAGCACCACACAACCTCTCACTTACCCCCCTCTTCCTTCTCCAGGCAAGATGGGCAGGGGAATTAGAATGTAAAAATGAGGGGAAAACCCCTCAGGTTTCCAATGGCCATTGGGAAAACTCAGCTAGGAAACCAGTTATGCAGCTTGCTGCTTGACTTCAAGACTAGAGAAGACTGCAGTTAATCACGTTTGCTCTGTTAGGTGTTTATATGAATAAAAGATTCATCTGAATTTGATTTTGCAAAATTTATAAATAAATTTATTTATTAAAATAATTTCCAAAAATTGGAATTAAAGTAACAGCAGCGGTATTCTCTTTTCTTTTCCTGGTATAAGGTACACAGAGCAGATAAGAAGCTTTTATATATATATATATATACACACATATATACACACACACAGGTGAGTCTATATAATAAAGAACAGTATGACTGTTATATAGTTTTGATGTCCCATTCATTCCACTTACTTGCCATGCCCCACACCTACAAATACCTAGTCTTTACAGAGAGATTAAGACAGGATCAATGCAAAGCAAATAGAATAGCCATTTTCATATTTTATCCCAGCTCTTCTTTGTTCTACACTAATTTTAGTGAGTCACTTCTGAAATTATATTCTTGAAAGCAAGAGAGATTTTTCCTTTCATATTATTTTCTGAAGTTCATTGTTCTTAAGTGATGGAAGATTCAGACTACTATAAAGGGAAGTATCACACCAGAAGTTGTAGATAGGGGTGATAAACTTGAGGTTTATTTTTTTTTTTTCTTTTAACGCATTTTAGCTAGAGATATGCTGGAGCATAAAGCTTACTCGATTTTTCCATCATCAGTGACTTCTGAGGAACTTTGAACAAATGTTCTTGCTATCTATTAAGGCTGCTTTATGAGACGAATGATTTTTCATTGGAGTTTTGAATTTCAAGAAGTCATTTGAGGTGTGAAACCTGGATGCCAGTACTTGATGAAGACTTCTGTGCTAATAAAGAATGATATAGAATATCACAATATAGAAAAAAACATATTTTTTATGGCTCATTTATGAGGTAGTAGATGCTCACTCAGCCTGGACATTGCATCTCAAACTGAGGGTCATGATCAGCAGAGTTCAAAGGAGTTACCTGCAGTCAAGAACAATTCATTTCCTCCTGTGTCAGCAGTGGTTTAATGCCTTTAAGGAGAAGAGAGAGAAGACACTGAAAATGTTTAATATTTTTAATTGCTTTCTGCAGATGAAAAAGTAAGTATAAATGCTAGTCAGCTGACTTAGCATCATGTTTTATTGCCTGGAACTGGAGGAATGGGTTTCACATAAAGACAGTGAAACAAAAGGGATAAAACTACTAAAAAGAAGTACTAGATACACAAGTTGCTTTTAACAGAATACATCACTGGTACACGATCTGGGACACCTTATGAACACACATCACTATTGTACCATCACAGTTCTAGCACTACTGGCTGCTTTGCTCTTACTTTTCTTGATTGGGGATTGATACACTTGTGGCTTTGACTCTGTTCCTGGTGTTTTCTGCCGGTCCACTTCTGGAATTGTTGCGTACTGTGTGTTTCTGGAGACACAGCTCCCTTGTGAACAGGTGAAAACCATCTCAAGTGTTGCCTTGGGATACCAGTGCACACAAGCTTAAAGAAAGCTAAGGGACTCTTAGGGTCACCAGCCTGGAATGGTCTTGCCTTACTTTTTTTCTGCTTTAGGCTGTGTATTTACTTTTTCTGGGGAATGGCAATCTAGTGACTGGGTGTGGAAAGAATTTAGGGTATGGGTATAATCAGAAGATTACTGAGGAGGGAGGTTTGGCTGATGGGAGGATGAACTAGATCACCATGTGTTTGTAAAAGCACAGTACTAGCCCAAGGGAAGGACGCAAAAAGTCAGGGCAGGATTGTCCAGTGAAATTCTCACTTAAATTGACCAAAACCACTGTGCAATCTCATGCTTAGCATGACAGTTCTCATATGCATCAGCTCAGTTTTTTCTTGGAGACTCAAGGGTAATGCAAGGGCAGAACTGAAGTTTGCCCCTTAAGGAGCTGGATATCGTTTCACACTATGCGATGTTTAATTGCCACCTACAGAAGAGCATTTTTCAATAAAGGCACAGGAATGAACTCCTGCAATCCCAGTCTTGCGCATAGTCAGTGCATTGCTTTAAGAAGCAAAGCTGATACAGACAAAGAACATGAATCCCCGGAGAAAATGAATCTCAAGCTAAATGTAAGATACAAGAATAAACCAGCAAAGCTGATTTGGATAAATGCTAGAAATAAATAAATAAATCTTCATTTCTAATTTGCATGAAGGATTAATAAAAAAAAAAACAAAAACAAAAACAAAACAAAAAAACAAAAAACAAAAACCAAACAACTTTAAAAAGATGAGGCATAGATGCAATTTTGTATCTCAGGATTATAAATAGAATATACAATGGAAATTAATCAAAAATTTTGGTTGCATAAGGTGATTCAGTACTGCGTAATCCTTTCCAACCCACATAATTGTAACTTTGGAAATGAAATACTCACAAAGCTAAGATATTCAGAGCTCTTATATATGTTCCAATAATGAATTTGATTGAGAATACGGTTGAGGGGTTTTTTTCTCTTTTAAGCGAAGCAAGAGAACAGTCCTTGCAGGACTCTTGGGATGTGTGATGTGAATGAAAAGCAGAGATTTAAATGGACCTATGCTGAAATAGACATACTGTTCTTTTCAAGTCTCTGTTTGGATTGATCTTTGAAGGACAATATGAAAAAAAAATTTTTAAAAATGTTTTATTTTCATCCTAAATTAACTCCTTTTTCTATAACTCAACTACTGAATGAACCCAAGGGTGAAATGCAGATTCTGTAATGTTATTTTGCATAATACGTTTGCACACTGTGAATAACGGTACCCAGAAGGAAAGAAGCGGTGTTTAATTATATAATTCTACAATTCTTTCTATTATATTTCATATTTTGATTTTATTCATTTGTAACATGTTAACAACAAAGACATGATTTTAAATGGCTTTTACCTTTCAAGAATACTAGTGTTTGTAGTCCTTCAAAAATGCTGTGCAAATTTTGTGTATTTTTGTTGCAGCCAGACAACATGAATGACTACAAATACATATGTGCATATCTTAAACAAGTGTATGCATGCATATGCATATTTGTTATGCATGAGATTTCGGTGTCAAGTAAGGTTTCTTGATGCAGCTAGGATAGATAGTTCTTTCGATCATTTAATCAGGTTTTGACTAAGCATAAGAAAGTGTGAAGCTGTATAAATGCTTCTCTTTAAAGCTTTCCATGTTTCAGAATAGCCAATGCTGGTTGTGTGCTCGGGCCGGAATATTTGGCTGCAGGAGGTGCAGAATGTTTCCTCAAACTGTTCTGGAAGCTGAGGATGTCTGGCACCTCACACGCTCCTTCTTTGGTAGCTTAAATGCATAGATGTGATACTTGACTGTTGACACCAGTGGGACTTCAATACAATATATGCTGCATCTTAAAAAGCTGACTCAGTGAAATGGTAAGAATTTGCCTGGTATGATTAGGGTTATTCATGCACGTATATACCTAAATTTAAACATGTTGCATACAAGCTTTGAAATTGAAGATATCTAAATGTTGTACTGTTTCTTTATGACTTTGGGGGGTGCTCTGTACATGATTTAAGATTACGTATAATTTTGAATAATTTTAATCAATACCAGTTCTGAAACAGTGTGCTCAGTGGAAGCCATTATACATAGAGTTCTCTCAAGCACATGTGTGAGCGTACCAAATAAGAAAGCTGTTTAACATAATATGCCATTTTTCAATTTAGTAAGGATCTAAAGAGTTATTAGAGTCTGATTTATTGTAGAAGCTCTGAAAAGAGAGGTTTATATTGTCTTGAGCTATTTCAATGGTGTTGCTGGCATGACACTATAATCCAAAGGACAGAATATCAATAAAGCTGGGATGTACAGGAATGTAAACAAGCTTTAGGAAAAATGTCCAACAGTTTGTTAAATAGACCACAACAAAACAAGTCCATTATCACTGCAAAAATAGCTCTGAACTTAGTGCGTCTAATTATCTGAGTAGTTTAGAAAAACATAATCCATCGGCAATATTCAGTGTTCTAATTCTGATACTGGATGGGAAATTTTTGATTATTCATATCTCTGTCAATATATTGGCATCTCTTAAAGAGGACTATGCATAAGTTTTTTTGTTCTCCTTAAGTGATTCTTATGTGATGTTTGAGAATGTGCTCCAAATCCCAGTATCTTTTTTCTTTAATATATAATGTTCTTTTAATTTAATGTTAAATAAAAGATATTTTTGCATTAATATCTACTATCGTTACCATTTTGAGAAACTGCTTTAGCAGTTGTTTGTCTGCATCTCCAAACATGGTAACTTAGCTTTGCGTGCTGGGTGTTTCAAGGTAACATACTCATGTACTGTGAGCCCACAGATGCTTGGGTGAATTGCACAGGGCTACATAGTACACTGTTGATTTCCATAAAGTCTGGATTGTGTCCACAGCAACCCAGAAGTTTTCTCATTCAGAACCTTGACTTTGCTCTTTTAGGCAGTGTTGGTATATGAGGGGGTGAAGAAATGGGAAGGTAGGCTACCTTTCCTGAGAATATATGTGGTTTCCAGGACCTTAAATTTTTTACTAGCTTTATGTATACTTATTAAGCCTCTTTTTAGGTCCTTTTAGATCAAGTTTGTATTCCAGGAGCTAAGGTTTTTACCACTTGCTCTTTCTGTTTTCTATCTTCTTATACTGATAGTATGGACACACATCAATCTCTTTAAACACAAACAAATATCTTTGGAGTTTGTGAATCAAACAATATTTGGGGCTAAATCAATATTTGTATTTTGCCAAGTTACAAAAAAAGTGCCAATCAAACCAATGCTTCTCAAACACTTTGAAAAGTAGGTAAGGTGCTTTCTTCCAATTTCATTTTATATTTTATCCCTTACTTTGCCTCCACCACAGGTAAGTTATCGAGTCTCACTGTTCTAATGACAGTAAATAAGCTCAAGTGAAAGTATTACAGAATGGAAGTTTGTTGTGTAAATAGATTCAGTCACTTTGAGTTTGATATTGATTCCTTCAGTTTGGCTTACCACCTATGTGTACTTCCATCTTCTAATAAGACTGGCACTGACTGTTTTCCCTGAGTGTGCACATTTCATAGCCCTCAGCTCTTGATGGTGTGTAATGGATAGACAGTTCAGAGTAGCAGCTCAACAAGATCCAGCCTCTCCAAAATCAGCCAGCCATGGAGCTGTGTGTGGTGATGACACTTCATCTTAGCCAAGTGTTTTCCTACTGGTTTACAACTCTCATGCCTATAGGATCCTTTTCTGATTGCTCTGCTCAAAGCATCCATGTGTGTGCCCATTTCTTTCACTCCAAGTATCTTCCCTAATGGCTAGTCTCTCTGTTTCTCAGTGTAGACAACTGCATACTTTTGCCCTTTGCTGCTTCTGTAATGATTTTTTTTTTCCCTTGTGAGCTTTCTGGCTCTTGTGTAGATGATATCTTTAAATCACAAACCTCTCAGAGGTTTTGTTGGGGGCATCCACCATTAAAGCAGGCTTTTCTAATTTTTTGATACCAGGTTCTCCCCCTTTTTCCCCCTTTACTTTGTTCTTCCTTTTTCCTTTTCCTGTTGTTGCCATTCGAGAAATTATATCTTTCTTTGAATTTCTGTCACATCTGTTCTTTTTGGCATTGTCAGTATGACAAGTGTGATCACAGAATAGGAATCTATACCATGAACTGATTGGGAAAAATAAGGAACCTTCTTTATAATGAAGAGAACCTTGACGTATTTTCCACCTCTAATACCTTGTTAATAACTGGCGTGAAGTTAGTCTGCATTTTGGAATAGAATGTATTTCGCTGAAGATATTCCTGAGGGGTTTGTGACTGTTCACCATTGCTGATATTCACAGCGCATTATCTGACTCTTGTTTCAGCCTGTTGGTGGCGTCCTGGCCCAAAGCAGTTAATTCAGACGCACAGCGCTTTGGTTGTTGCTTTGTGAAATACACGTTTTCTGTTTATAACCAGCTATATCAAACTCCTTCCAAGTGCTAAAATCTGTATTTCATCCTGCATGGATGTCTCAGATCACAGGTAAGATTCCTCTTGCTGTATTTGTAGTGTTAGTTTTCTGTAAACCTAAGAAACTTCCCAAGATTTTGAATGTTCCTTTCTAGACTTTGGATTTGTGTATCTGCATGGCTTTGAAAGTGCACACTAACATGCACCTAGTGGGCCTGTTTTTTTCATTTTTTTCTTACCTCTTGTGGAGACAGTGAAGCTTCATCTAAAAAGTACCGTAAGTACAAACTGCATGTGCCATATTGTTAGTGTGGTGTCAAACAGGAGATTTGTATGGCAAAAATTACATGGCTTCATAACCTGTTTAATGGCAGAGAGGCTTTTTTGGTCCTATCTTACACAGAAAACAACTTTGAGTCAGCTCAGTATGCTTGTAACTTTTTGGTTTGCAAATGCGTTGCTCTGTGTCAGCTGCCCTGCTTTGCCAGTCCCCCATTCACAGTCTGCCTCTTGTCCACAGAAATAACATGCAGAATGTACCGCTCGCTGCCTGTCTATGGTAATAAATTTGAAATAGCCTAGCCATGACAACCTTTTTATGGTCCTTGCATTTCTGTTACATCAAGTTTAAACCACATCTCATTAACTTCACTCTGTTGATCATCTGTTCAGCCTTTGGTTTAATTTTGTGGAATTGTCTCTCTAATCTCACGAAGCACATGGACAGAGTTAGCTTCAGGCCCTGTCCACATGCAACAGGGTCCCACTCTGACTCGTGGGTCCTCTCACTAGAAATTAGTAGCAACTATTGTGTGTGTAAAACTTTACAGATATAAAATATTGACCCACAGATGCTTCTGTTGAAAATGTTAAAAGAACACAACTCTTCCTCTGAATGAAAGTGCTCACACAGGTGACACAGCTTTTTTAAAGAGGCAGAATTATTGGCTATGGAAACTGTACTGGTGTCTCAATGTGGGGACGAGGATCTGAAGTCTTGTGGGACTAGTATAAAATGGAAAAAAAACTTTGACAAACTTTTAAAAACTTATAGTATACACTGGAAAATAAAAAATTCATGTGAGATTCCAAGTAATATGGTAACAGTTTAAGATTGTGGAAGTAAATCTTTTAATTTAGATGGTGGATAAGTGATGAAAATTTGATTCCATATAATTTCATTTAAAATAATGAGCCAGTGGGCCAGTCCTGAAAGCTTCTCAGGAGTTATTATAAAACATCAACAAAATAATTTGTTAGTATATATATATGCTTGTCTGGCAGTTTAAGATGAGAAATGTATGTGCTACATTGTTAGCATTTAGACCCACAGATAGTGTGCAGGAAGTCTCAGGAGTGTGCTCTCAGCTGGTGGTGTTTGTTCTTTTCTATTCATTGAAGTTCCTTTACTGTCTGCTTGGCTAGTAACTCAACATAAACCTCAAGTGAGAAGGCAAAGTAAGTTGTGTTTTTACCTATTTGAAATAGATTTGGTGTTATTTTAAGTTGTTCTTGCCTATTGCGTCGACATAGTTGGGCAGGTCCTTTGTATTTCAGATACTGTGAAATACATGGAAAACATATATTGCAGTCTTTGGAGAGGTTTCTTCCCTAAATGAAAGGAGCAGGTTTTCAGCTTGTACCAAAAAGAGAAAGTAATAGTTACAGGAATATTTGTACTTTAAGATGTTTTAAGGGAAATTTGAAATGCTGCGAGATCTTTTCTAAGCCAAAAAGTCCTGGAAGTACATGGGGCTTGCTGGTAACTTGTAAGTGTATGGATGATACTGATTTTCAAAAAAACTTTCAAGTGGTTTTCTATATTATTTAAATTAAAATAATTGAGTCTTCATACCATGGCTGTTTTATGGATAAGGCAAAAATAGCATAAAAACTTTGATAAAAGGTCTGGTCCTTTAGTAGGCTAAATCAGACTCCCATGAACACTGTGTTTAGAATAAAACCTTGGGGTATCATGAATATTTTCATTAATTTTCCACTAAAAGAATATTCATAAGGTAGCATATATAGGAAACAAGCTTTTTCTTGACTTTCCAAGCCAACTTAACAATGAATAAGCAATATAAAGAGGGTAATTTTAAATTTTGACAGAAGAATAAAACAATCTATTATGAGTATATGCTATGGGTTATTAACATTTACTGTCACAGAATTTGTTTTAACATTATTTGCATAGGTATTACCTGCAAGGTAAAGTTATATTATCTGTCAGGATAACAATACTTTTCTTCTATTTCAGTGTTTGTGCAAGCTTCCAGGAGAGCAGTGTTTAGATATTTCTTTTGCTGCTATAGAGCAAAATTGAATTCAGTAAATGTCATGGAAAAAATTATGATGCTAACTAGCACATCCAAGCTGTGGACTGTAGAGCTCACTGTTTGGTATGTATGTGAAGGTAGTTATTAAAACCTGTTGTCTCCAGGACTGGAAAGGGATACTTATCAATAGGATTTTACATATCTGGAAAATAGTGATAGCAGAGCTTTATTCTTTTCTTCTCAGTTTAAATAAAATGAATCAGAAAAAACCCCAAAGTAAAGCAAACTGAGGTGAAGGAAGAAAAACGGAAAGGAGTGAGTATGTCCTTATATGATGAATGATTTACAGCATCTTTCCCAAATAACAGGCTACATGTTAGTTTAACACAATAGCAGAACCAGTTATTTACAGTTTCCTATGTTGTCTTATTAGGTGTTCATATAACCAATTGCATAGATGAACTGAAGAGTGGCTGGAATTATATAGTACTTTTTCTTCGCAGTAAAGGTGTGAACTGCAACTATAGCTAGAACAAGACTGTAAATTAATACATTTTTATTCCATGTATCATGCATTCTCCATTTTGCTGATCTTTGAATAAAAGCATTTTAGGATTACACCTATTTGCTAAGAATGCATTGAAATCATTAGCAGCATACTTGATTTTACATTTAATAGAGTTGCTCATAAGACACTTGTTGCAGAGAGAAAGAAATCACATGAGCATGGTGTTGGGGTCTTTTTTTCGACGAAAGCATATTTTGCTTTTGTCCAGTATTTGCAGTTTTTTCATGCTCAATAATTATGCACAAACCGTTCATTCAGTGTTATCCTAATTTTCAAAGCTGCTGAATACATTCATGTTTCAGCGAAACTGAAGAGAGCCCTCTGTTTTCAGTATTCTCTGAAGTATGGACATATATGTACAGTGAAATGATACTGCTGTACAGCAGTGCACTTTTTACTCAGATTTTGCTTTTTGCAGTTCACAAGTGGCTCTTGCTGGCTTATGTCAGTTGTCCTGCAGGAAGATTTGAGCAGTGATCTGTTTCATAATTGCCATTCTTTCCTAAACCATTTCCATCTGGGTTGAAGAAAATCCTTCTTCTCTTTAAATATTCTTCAGGATGAAATGGTTTAAAATCAGATATTGTTATGTTAAACTGTAAATACCCAGAAGTGAATAAGAGCATCAATTCCCTCTCCACTTCATATCCAGTCACATAGCAATTACTTTGGAAAACAACCCAACCAACCAAAGCCCAATGTTTTTTAAAAAATTGGGTATCCACCAGAAAACAAAGGAACTCTCAGCATTATCCCTAATTACACACCATGTGCTTTGAAAACCACCCACAAAAATATCACACCAGAATTACAAAGGAATCAGTCCTCATTATCTCCCTTACGGAATTAAAGAAATAGCAGTTTGCACAAAAATATACAAATTTAAGTAGCATTTTAAACATCAAAAAGGGAAAAGCCAACCAGCTTCGTTTCTGTTGTGACATTCAGGAAATGAGGAAAATTGAAAAATACTTATTTCCTTTTATGAACCCATGTTTCCTTTTCAAAAGTGACTTGCATAAGAAAGTATCTATGGTGTGTAAAGGCTTGCTTAGTGGATTCTCAGAAGTGCTTAAATACTAACTTTGAAACAAATGTAGTCTGGAACGTCTGAATATCACTGCTACTGCCTGTCTCTGCTTCCGAACTATCTTTAAAAAGATTTGCTCTATGGGTATTTAGAAGACCAGTGCTTAAGTCATTTGGAAGGAAAGGAAGGGAGTCTTAGTCAAGGAAATGCTTTGGATTTCTTTCTCTATGTCAATAAGTACAGTCTTCAGATGTTTGTGATAGTTTTCTTCTGATTTCCTCCCCACCCCACTCCCCTCCCCCCTCTTTTGTTTTGTTTTTTTTTTTTTTTAGTGTTGTTCTCAAAAATAAGCAATTTGGGATCTGCCTCCTCTGAAGCTGTGTTTGGGTTTCACAGCAAACTTCACAGCCTAGACAGCAGTTAGGAAAGTTTGATAGCTATGAGTAGAGCTGCTACTTTTTATGCTCCCAATTGTAAAAGAATACATTGCCATGAGGTGTGTGAGGAAGGTCCCCAGTCAGTGCCTGGAGAGTTGGGCACCTTGGGATGGCGGTCAGTGGGGATTTCTATGCTAGCCAGAAGGTGAAGGGGACAACAAGGGCATATCTTGAACTTTTCTTTATGTGAAATTTAGTTTCTCAATTGAAGGATGAATTCATAGTAGCTTTGTCACATGAGAATGGACAAGGGCATGTGTGAGAGTCTCAGCTCCTATATCAAGGCCAGTGTGGTAGCTGTCTGCTTTGGTATTGGGCCTGGGACAATGAAATTCACTCTCTGTTCAGTATCTCCTTCTTCCCTTTCTGCTTCTGGTTTACACTTAGAGACTTGATGTTTGCCTGTTCTGGCTAACCAGGTTAATGAAATAAAAGTCTAGGGGGGAAGAAAAAAAAAAAAAGACTGAAAATTTAGTAATTTATTAGTAAAGTTTAATTGGGACCTTCTTTTTTTATTATTATTCTTGGACAACTTTTCTATAATTCTGATACCTAAAGAAGACTTCAGATTAGTCTTCCATGGGGTTATTCCTCCTTCCATAAGCAAGTTCAAAACTTGCCTTTGTTCACCTTTATTAAGTTTTCCTTTTCACTCAGCTATCCAGCCTGTCCAGGTCTTGCTGAATGGCAGCCCAGCCTTCAGGTATATCAGCCACTTCTCCCAGTTTTGTATCACAGGCAAACCTGCTGATGGATGGTACGCTCTGTCCCTTCATGCAGGTCATTGATGATGGATAATTTGAACAGGACCCCTGAGGAACACCACTGACTACACGTCTCCAGGTAGGCTCTGCAGTGCTGGCGATACTCTCTGAGCTCTGCCATTCAGCCAGTTCTCAATCTACCTCACTGTCCACTCGTCTAACACACACTTCCTGAGCTTACCCACAAGGATGTTGTGGGAGGCAATGTCAGAAGACTTGCTGAAGTTAAGATAGACAACAGTCACTGTAAAAGAATCATTGTAGAATCACTGTAAACTCTACTACATCGTTTTTGCACACAAAATATGCTTATGTTTGTTCAAAGAAGTAGTTGCTGAATTTTATCTCTTTATGTTAAATACCATGAGGATTTCAGATTTTAAAATAAAAAGCACATTCAAAATTTGAGCAAATACTCCTCCGGTGTAATAAAGGATGTGCAAATAATGCAAGGGTAATTCAATATACATTTATCTCTGACAGTGATGCTTAAGACTTTCCCTAGTCAGCATGGCTTCAAGCATATGCATCTGTGATTTTTAAGTTTTCATCTTACTTTTTCCTTTCAGTTTTTTTCCACTTCTTTCCTTCCCCTTCTTTCTTTCCATTAGCAAATACAATAACATAGAAAAGTCACCTTTCCTGCGGGTTCTCCAGGATTATTTGGTTATAATAAATAAGATTGTAATTTCAATTGAGGCTTTTTAGAACTAATGAAAATTATCAATATGTCACACAGCTGCATTTCAGTTTTGTCTTTTCAGAGCCCAGAACAGAATTGATTTTGTAAATAGATCCAAAATGTGAGCACAGAATACGCATACTGATGAGTTCATGATAAGTCTTTGTTTAGAAATACTTTTACAATTTACTCATGAAAAGGAAAAAGAATATTATGTCAAACAGAACAGTGCAAAGCAATATTTTCAAAAGTCATTTATGGAACTCCTTATCCTTCACAAAATGTCGTATGCAAGTGAGTTTTGCTTCATGCCATTGATGAGATAGAACACTTCATGTGTATTAGAAAGAAATCACATGCTCTGGAAAATGCAACATCTTGTTTTACTGTAACACAGATTCAGTGTGTCTGACGGGGGAATTAGATAAAGTTAATTAAAATCAAATCACACCCTTATGCAAGGCTTTTTTTCTCCATTTGCAAACTGATTTGAGTGCTGAGTCTTTTTCCTGGTAAACTGAATTCTGCATCACTTACCAACCACCAGCAGGGCTTGCATATGCCATACACAGTCTGCAGAGTTCGAGTATGGGGTGGCAATACAGGTCTTAGGTAATGTGAAGACCCTGCTCTTTTTATTACATCATCACTATAAGCAGGAGTTGTATTAATCTGCAGCTGTAAGAAATTTGCTACATTTATATACTCAGCCTGAAGAGGAGAGTAAGAAGAAACTAAAGGTGCTTCAGCAAACATTTTTGGCTTAGAGACCCACAGAAAGGTAAAGAGATTTGTCTGTTACTGTGCCATTTGTAACCCAGCCAGGTCCCAAGCTCTTTCTAGTGTACTTGCTTAGAAAATGTGCCTTTCACTGCCGGTGGCCTGTGGCACGCAGGATGGGCAGCGTAGTTCGAATGCTTGTCCTGGTATTTAACCCATGTATACCTCATGGGTTTGGGGTTTTTTGTGGGCATCTGAAACACTTTGTCTGTGGAGTTGCTCTGTAGTCCATGGAAAAAAGTTCAGAACATCATGGGTTTGGAATTATGTTTTGTTTTTAGCAGAGGTGTGGATATTTGTAAACTAGTTTGCTAGCTGGAGTTTGCTTCCATTCTGAAGGAATTTTGCAAAGACAAACCCCACATCCTTCTGGGGCCTAACATAGACAAGACATTTGTTTATATCATGCACTGAAAATATTTATTGCAAATGTAGAGGCTGTTTACTGCTTGATATGTTTGGAAGAAATTGTTCACAGACTTCAGTGCCATGGTTTTCCTTCTATAGTGTCATGCTGATGTATGAATGAATGTGGCTGTTGTATTTACATTTATTTGTGGTGTTGTGTAGGCCTTTTTGTGGCATCTGTTAGGTGGAAGTGCTTCTAGATTTTGTGACCTGAATTGATAAAAGCAGTATCCTCTGCAGTATTTTATATTAGATTTTGACTGGTTGGTCCACCTCATTTAAGAAGCAGATCACTATATCTAGCTCACCGTGGGTCTTACTTTGAAGACGCTGGACTAGGTGACCCCCTCTGGTCTTTTCCAACCTAAATTACTCCATTACTGGATAATTCCTACTTCTTGTAGAATGATTGATTTCTAACAAGCAACAGAGGCAGATGAATACTGTTCTTCCAGAGCCTGGATGATACTGGTTTCAAGTGCACTCTTCACAAGGTTAATAAACCACAGACTATAATACCCTTTCCGTATAATTTTAAGGAACGTCTTTAGGATTGTCCTCATCAACTGTATGCAGTGACCTGGATACATTTGCTTTCTGATTTTATTAAAATAATAAGAGTATTTTGATCATTAAAATATGAAGTGGTTGTATCATGATAATTTGACACTGATTATTAAAGCCATTTATGTTGAATGAAAAGAAACAGGAACCAGATATGTAGCACACATTCTATCAAAGCTGAAATATGCTTTGCTGTTTTGAATTATAGATCAGGTGTATGCCCACTGCGTATCATCAAATTGCCAGAGTATGGCCTCACTGAGTACATAAAATATGACTTAAGGGCAACTGTGCACATGATCAACCTGGTAGTGGTAGCATAGCTGCAGTCACTCTGAAGGGCGTGTACAATCAAGCTAATGCTGAGTGGCCTCTAAAGCCTGGCTGACATTAAAACATTATTCTCTAAACCAGTAATTTTAATAACCATCTTGGCTTTTGATACAGAAAATAGTATTTGTGGCACAGAATACTTTGGGATATTGCTGAAGAATCAACATATGATCATTGATAGGAAAGTAAAATTACCTGTTTAGATTCATGAGTATAGATTATTTATACTAAGCACAACCAGTATGGCTGACATCACAGGTAATAATATAAGAAGCAAAAATTGAGATATGTAAATCATTGGATCAGAGCTAAAATAATGTTTGTTGCATGAATAAGTGTTCCAATAAAGCTAAAATAATGTTGCTGTGTATTTTGGTTCTAAAAATTCATGCTGCTTGTTTTATTTTTCCTGTTTGTTTCCATATTATTCTAGCAAGAGCAGCCAGTCATTCATTTTTCTTTAAGTTATAATTTGTCAACTCTATTTCTCTACCAGATTATTTTGTCACTGTTACGCTACATGCCCCTCTTAAAGTGATTTAACTTTTTAGTAAGCACTCAAAAATAAAATGCATGGCAAAAAAATTTTGATTGAGCCACTCTGCAGAAGTGAGCATTGTCCATGGCTTTGATTTTGACAGATTAATACTTCTGCTTTCATCTCTCTAAATATAGTGTTGCCAACATAGCTGATAGATTAGCCCTTTTCTTAATTCTGTTCCTAAAATCTCATTGCTAGCTATGAATTTATGTGTTGTACAAAATTAATATATAGAACAAAGGCTGTCAGAGCATGAGTATTGGTCCAAGACTTATGCAGGTCCTTTTAGTTTCTTTGGAGAGATAAAATTCATATTTATTTTTGAAAGAAAATTATTCTGAAGTGTTTATTTGCATTTTCTTATTTTAAGTATCACATTCTCAGTAGTTTAGGCCTGAGTGAGTAAGAATAAATAGATGTACTGGTGTAGATCCATGGTTTGATTTCAAGTTGGATTGGTCCTTATAATTCTGTGCCACAAATTTAACAGAAGGTGCCTTAAACAAATTACAGCTTGTTCAAAATGTAGCTGCCAGAATATTAATTTGAAAAAAATATCCACAACCCACATTTTTTCCAACTTCTGGATCTTTTGCTGAGTTTTCCAATCTGTTGATTCTGTGCTTCTATGTATTTCCTGATTAACTGGCAAGCTCCTGAAAAAAGCCATCTTAGGGATTCCTTGTGTTCTTCTGAACCGGGGCTGACTTCTGGCTTTTTTGTCATGCTCTTTTGAATGTCTGCTCATTAGTCCAGCACATATAAATGAGTAGCCGGTATGACTGTGTTTATTTGTGAGATATTTCCTTTTGACACAGGCTGAATCAATTCATTCTGGCTTGTATACAGGAGGTCTTTCCAGTCTCACTTAACTAGACCTGATGGCCTTAGATTTTCCATGGGATTGAAGTGCTTGTAGGTGGCAGATGATGGAAGCAGATGTGACTTTCACATCTGAGCTGGACACGACCCCCTTTCATGTTCTCAGAAATACGTTCTCCTGCAGGATGGCTCTGAGTACAGACCAGGAGCCGCATCCTGCCTTCCCATCTGTGCAGATGAGACTCGTAGCTTGCAGAGGGTTTACACAAAGGCTGTTTGACCTTTGAGTAAGCACAAAGAATAAAGAAGAGGTTAAAGTTAAAGCATAATGTCCCAGTATCTGTCATAGACTGGCAGAGAGATAAGTCTGGCTTCCACAGCAAAGTAACATAAGGCATTACAGAGCTGTCCCAGCATGGTGCGGTGTGTGCAGTTTAATGTGATGTATGGCTGGTATCTCAGGTCTGTGTACAGTACCTTATAACCTCTCACAAAATGGAGCTTTGAAAGAGTTACAAAGTTGAAGATTACCTTAACAGATATTAACATACTAGTTTTATTGTATTTGGATTGCTTCCTAAGTTAAAAAAAAATTCTATTATAACAGTCAGAGAATGGAAGAAGAATTACATTAACAAATGCATTGCATCCATGTGTTTATAGATCCAGACTCCCTTAGGGAATGTTGCCAAACATGATATTCCTCACATTTGGTTTGTAAGTTGCATTTTCCAGTAGAAAAATATATGCTGTTAATGCATTGTTATTCTCATAAAATGAAGCCTTGATTAAATAGAAAATTTAAACACATATTTAAAACTCAGTGAGGCCAGGGGGGCATAAAAATAAGCTGAAAATTAATTTTATGTTCAACATCCTTTAATGACTCAACAATATTCTGTTGCTCTGGCCAGAACTGTAAGAAATGTATTTTTGCACTGATTTGCAGTGTATTTATGAAGACAATGTCCTTCTTCTTTTATTTTTTTTTTCTTTCTTTTTTTCTTCTTTTTTTATTATTCATTTTTTTTTATTCTTTTTTTCTCAGATATACTCATTTCACAGGCTTGATTTATTCTTTCATGCTGAAAAGTCTTTTGGCTGTGGTTTGATGGTGTCCTTTCAATAAGAATAGGATTTAAATGTATAGGAGTGCTATCTTTAGGCCAGAATCTGGCATCTTCATGTGTCAAAAGGTGACCTACTCTTAATAGCACCATATTAATTTAATCTTGTTCTCAGGATATTTCTCAATGTAATCAAGGAGAGCAAAATCTGGTGTGTACATTGGGAAAATACTACTTGCTTGCTGTGTTTCATTTATTGTACATTAGGACCATATGCTAGTCCAACTGGCTATCTGAAGACAAGGCTCATAGCTTTTAGTGCTCTTGTGGCCAGTGTCAAGGTCCTTGGTTTAATTCTGGTTTTCTTACTTTTAAAATTAATTTTTGTGAAGGACATTTCCATAAAAGACGTCTGGGGAGTGGGAGCAGCTGCTGAGGTTAAAGCTTCATGTTGACAGCATAAAGTCATAGAATAGAGCTGGAAAGGACCTTAAGACCATCTTGTTCTCATGAAAGGTTGATGCAATTTTCCAAGGTGCTCTAAAATCCAATATCCAACTGAAATAATTTTCCACCGTGATGTGAATACTAAGTGAAGGAAATATACATAAAGAAATCTTTTTATAACATGTAATTCAGAAACATTCCCTTACATAATTGATCTTTCCACATTGTTTAAATTAGATTTTTATATGTTTAATTAAAATAAAGTCAAGTTTGGGGACAAAAAAAAAAAGAGGAACATGAGTTCAACACTAGTTTGTGTGAAGAAAGTCATATTTAAACTGAAAAAATAAACACACTTTGACATAAAGTTATATTCTACCAGAAACAACAGTCCATGCTTTACAGAAACTGTGGAAGCTTCTCTGCTGATCTTCAGTCTTTCAGAATCTGTGCAGCAGTTTAAAAGATTTAGGTGTTAATCTGTGTTCTGCATATTTGGTGTACAAATAATTGTTTCAACTGCTGTCATCTCTGCATCTCTGGAGGGTCATAACATGTTTCTAAAAAAGAGCCCTGATCACATACAAACAGGTTGCCCCAGAGCAGTGAAATCAAAACAGGGTTTCTTCTGTGTTTCTGCTCTGGCTCCCCATGCCCTCCATCACAGTAACTACTGTCTCCTCATTTGTTCCCATGTGCATCACACTGGCCTCCACTCTGCATAGCGCATCCTTTGGAGGTGTGTCCTGCTTTTTGGCAGGTAATGGGCAGGTCTATGGCAGTGCAAACTGCTGCTCACAAAGGCACTGATTTGAATTTCTCTCTGCTAGTATATGAAATTATCTAAAACTTGCAGAAATATCATTATAGATGAAGCCTCAGATTTAGTCAAATTTGATTCTAAAAACACATTATAAATTTTAGAGGACGAGTGAAAGTGGCTGGCAGCTTTCTGCAGCTTGGTGCCTATGCATTATTGCTTCAGCAACTCAAACCAAAGAAGCGCTTTACTCCCCTCTAATTAGGAAGTTATTATCTATGGCTGCTTAAAAAGGAAGCAGCTCTAAAATTTGAGGGGCATCTTCTCCATTCAGATCCCAAGTGCTCTTTTCCTTATTTTGTCAAGGGTATCATCATAAATGTCAATACAAGTTGCATGAATATCTCTGTTGGGCTAGCAGTGATGTATTAATGGAGTCAGCAGGTCAATAGTCATGCAGTGTTGGGTAGTTTAAGGTGAAAGGAAGTTATCATGAAGCCCTGCAAGGAAAAAAATAGAGAGATTTAGGAATGGAAAGTGCTGTTGGGAACTCTAGTCTTTAGCTACAAGGCAGATGTCTTTTTTTGGTTTATGGTAGGAAGAGTGTTTCAAATCATTTGGAAAGTGTTAACTGATGAGTAAACAGTTTTTACCGGAAGGTTTTAATGTGAGTTTTTGGATTGTGCATTATAAGCAATGAAAATCTCATAACACTGAAATGCAAAAAGCAATGTACCTTATCAGCTTTTGTGAAAAATAAACCATATTACATGTATTTACACTAATTGTATAATTAGACATTCAAATTACAGTATGTAAATACTTAGTAATCAGCTGAAATTTGCTTTGAAAAACAAGGTAATTCCCTCAACACAGGCTACCTTAAAAGAATGTTAAGTTAGGAGAAACCTCACGAAAGTACAATGAGAAAATTAGCTTGCAGTTATGAAAACCTCAATAACTGGAGAGCAACGTGTAATTCCATCATTTCCTTTTGTGCGCAGCTATATTTAACAACTCAAAGCCTAATCAGGTGATGTGCTGAGCACAGTGAAATAAATAGGAGCTCTCAAGAATCTGTAACACTAGAGCCCAGCTCACTCTGAGGATTTTCCTTTTTCCCTTAAAAAAGGGGTGAATCTCTCTTCTCTCCTTAGAAGACCTCTTGCTCTTTAGAAGATCCCTTGGAAGATCCACAGAGTGAGCAGCTGAATGTGTCAATGAGCCACCTGATGAAACTACAGCCAAGAAGGCATTTAAGAAGGCATTACTAGGCCTGGGGAGTTCTGTTGAGTTAACAAAACCCTTAGTATTTGTTATGGTTATCCCATCTCAGCCCAAACCTGTTCTAGACACAGGACTGCAAATAAAAACATTTCTCCCCATGGGGCCTTACTCTTTCAGTGTTAAATAATCAAGCATCATCTTTGGAAATTGCTGGTTGTTGTTCTTGACTGACATGTTTACTCAGTAACAGTTTTTCTCAAAGAAAGCTGCTTAGCGTCTAGATGACATAAACATGTGAGGGTTTTGTGGAAGGAAGAAGTCCCAGGTGCTCTTTACAGTTCTGCCTAATTCTCTTTCAGGCTTGCAGCCTCATTTAATATTTTCCCCTTGTTAGTCCTCGTTCAATTACAGTCTATGTTTGCCTATATCTGTAAAAAGTGTATTTGGTGAGCCTAGGAACAGTGTCTGCTTAGGAAACACCTTCCTCCTGTGTGGGCTGAACCTCATGAATCAATGATAGCCTGAGCTGCTGCTGCTGGTTTTGCTGCCTGGCATAAGTGGATGGGATAAGCCACATGCTTTGCTAGACACTCATCTTCCCTAACGCTAACTCACTTTGCCTTTGTATATGCAGGCCTTGTGGCAGTGAAATGAGAGCTGATTGACTGCAGGTGCATGACACGAATCAGCAGGGCTTTCATACGAGAAAGTGTTCTTCAGGGTAGCGTCTCAGAAGATGATGGCTGAATCCTGACCTATGTGCTGACACTTCTCCAGTTCTGTGGCATAACAGTAAGTGCATGGAGTGAAAGGCTGGGACAATTTGGAGATGTTGAGGATTTTTGGAATCAGATGTATCCCCATGCCAGGTCGTCTTAACAGATGGAAAGCTTTTAAAATTTATTACAATTGATTTTGGAGCAGAAATAAAACTGAGCCAGAACAGTAACAAAAAGCAGTAATGTGTTACTAAAGTATTATTAACTCATACTAACACAAAATAATATATCACCAGTTGTTATTATAATTGTTGATCCTTAATATCTTTATCTTCTTGGTTCCCAAGACGTAAGTGGAGACGTTTTGCTTTTTGTGACAAAACTGTTTGATCTCACACTATTTAACAGACAGAGAACATCTGTGCATTCCTCCCTGGCTACCCACATTAGATAAAAGAGCCAGTAAATAAGGTCTTCAGGTTGATTGTCTCATTGCCTAAACTACTGAGGGGCCCTTTGGCAGGTACTGCAGCCAAACTGGGTTTTCAGCCACTGAAGGGCAGTGTGCCAGATCATGGGTGTCTTTCCCAAACATAACATATTCTAGTAAAGAGACAGGAAGTGACAAGAAATACTGCTTTACCCAGTGTTAGGATGGTAAGTGAATCAGTATCAGCCACAGCTTGGCTGGGTCTGGGCTGCAGCAGGAGCCAGGAGCAGCTGCTCTGCTCCAGATCCAGCCCCACCGTGAATCTCAGCTTCAGGGTGCCTTTGCCCTGACACCTGCGGTTCAGGTTGCTGAGCATCTGGTTGTAATACAGCATAGGATGATGTGCAGTAACAACTTGGAGCTGTTGAATCATGGTCGTCTTGACCAGCTACAAGAAGACTGCTCTGGCAGGTTATAGTTATATGCTTGCAAGGTATATATTCAAAAGCTTGAATTACATAAATTCAGCGGCAAATTGAAGCAATCCAAGCATGTCAGCGGTGCACCCTTTGTAATCCAAACACATGGTGAGGATAGCCATGAATATGCTTTGTACTGAATATATAATACAGCATCTTAGACCACAGACTTACTCTAAAGACAGCTATATTTAGTAATTTTTGTTCTACAGCTGATGGACTCTTGGACTTTAGTGCCTCCTGAGAGGGCAGAAATACCATTATATTGTATTGCAGTTATTTTGCTTTGCTATTTGAGTGAAGACAACCTTTATGAAAACCAACAAATGACCTCTATAGCCATAAACTTGATCCAAGTTTCCTAATTGACTCACAGGGCATTTTGGGGAAAGCAATTGCCTGTGTAGGAGACATGGCAAGGATAGAGACAGAAAAGACCCTGGGCAGTGCTGTGATCTCTGGATAACTCACAGAGGCTGACGACACTGAGTCTTTCCACTTAAAAACAGTGCTGTTCTTGCTACTGACAAAGATGCTAAAAGATTCCTTTGACATTTCCAGTATTTGTATTTTCCTATCAATCACCTCTTAAAGAAGATACCCCTAACTTGATAAACCCAGTAGGCCTTTGTGTGCAGTACATTCATAGCAGTGTCTTTAGATACTTGGTCGTTTTCCCAGTTCTACTGGGAAAAAAGATGAATTGTTGCTCTTCAGAAGAAAAAGTTACAGTAAGGATTCATAATATCCAAACAGAATCCTTCAGGATTTCTGGGAAACAGCAATTCAACCCAACAGTTAAAATGGCAGTGGCTTTAAAGAAGTGTCCTTCTTTCCAAAATGGGAAAAATTCCCAACACGACAGTGACAGTTTCTCCAGTAACTCCATTGAAGGCAATTTAAATCATTTGATCCGAGACAAAAGAGCATATTTGAACATGCCACAGCCACAGATCCAAGTACAAAGCAAAAGATATGTCAGCTCTAAAATCCAGTGTAGCGCTTGAAGGCTATGCTCCTACCGTGTCCCTTGCATACAATATTTTTCTTTTTATACCACCAGCCATGAAGTATCTAAACTGCAGGCTCCTTAGTTCATCACATATTGGAAATACACACAGGAAAATATTCCAGTAGTTGTCAAGGATTTATTTAAAATTAATAGCTGTTCAACACTACAGGGGCCAAAACTTGCTGTAATTATTTCTGTATATGAAACAAGGCTTTCTAAAAGTGCTCATTTTTGTCCAATACATGTGTCCTTCAGGCTAATGGTTCTGTGTAGCTTTCCCTTATATAATGGGATATATTTAACCAAAAATACCCTCTTTAAGCATTCTTATGTTAACATCTTCTGTCTAAAGGAAAACTGATAGTTTAGTTTTCAATAAGAACTTTTTATTAACCTTGATATATGGAGGTTTATAAATGGGTTTCCTTTGAGCTTTACTTACTTTTAACAGAATAAAATATTTCAAATGATAGCAATTTGAAAAGTCTGAGTATCCCTGTTGTAATTTAAAGGTGTCTTCTTGTCATGTATGTATTTGGACAAATACTGTTCAGCATTTAGATTCAGGTCAGCTCTATGAGAAGCTGTGTCTTTACTATTTCTCCCAGAACCATTGCTCGATTACCTATTGTTTTTCTTTCATAGCTGTCAGTGTTGCTGCTGGCATACTTCTTTAGGGACACTTGATTAAATCAATCAGTTATTGGGAAGTGCTCAATTAGCAGTCTTTTACCTCTGACGGCGATGCCTGCTAAGCACCCTGTGCTTTAAGCCCAGTATTTCTGCACAACTTTTCAGTCCAGGTGTGCACATTGCTCAAATGAAGAGTGAACAGAGAAGCCCTGGGTATACTACTGTGTCTTTGGCTAAGACACCCAGCAGGACAATGGCAGGCACACAGTGACAGGCACAAGTGTGCATGGAAGTGCCAGCCTGGTATAAGATATGAGCTACTCCAACAGATCAGAGAGGCAATGACAAGATCCCCACAGTAAAATAAAGAACGGAGGCAAAGTGCTTTATCCCTTGCTTTCAGTTCAGTCTTTTGAATTCCCAATCCCTTTTATCTTCTATGGTTGCCCTGATGATACCACAGAAGATGGTGGTCTAGATTTGAAACTCTTTTTCCTTTCCACTAGGTTCAAGTCCACTGTGAAATCCAGGTTCCTTTTCTGGGAGGTTAAATTTTAGTATTTCAGTTTCATGGGCACAACTGTAAGGTCCTGTCACTAAAAACTGATGCCAGTTATTTGTACTAAGCAATAATCCTCTTGTGTGTAGCTGTGTGCCCGTATTCCAATGCAAAATATTCCTTCCCAATTTCCCTTTATTAATCGCACCCTATGCCTCATTCTAACTAAATAAAAAGGACAAATTACTCAGAAATGCAGTCTCTGTCAAACTGTCAGGCGGTTACAGGAAGATGGCAATTAAGAAAAGCTAGAAGCAATTTGAAGGCAGAGTTTCAGATCAATAGGCAAAGGAGCAATCAGCTTTCACAGGCCTTTTCCTGTCTCAATGTAAGGTGAATGTCTGCTTTATGTCTTTGAGCATGCATTTTCTTTCTGTGGTGTCTAGAGATGTTCATCACCTGGTATCAGGTCCTCCATCTCATGAGATGCTTGGTTAACATGTTGCTATTTTTTCCAAATTCTAGATTTTATGGTACATGTATATAGCTTGCCATACTTGGATGGGAAAAACAGTATTCAGAATAAGATGTTCACATCACAATTCCTCCTCCAGTTATTTCACACAGCACTGACTGCATGTTTTTGTGAATATATCTTATTACCCCAGACCTAGAAGGAGCCACTAACTGCTTATTTGTTTGTGTGAGGCAGACTCATTTCAGTGGCGTTTGTTACTAGAAACTACATGGAGGTTGAAGATAGTAACTTTTTTTGGTACTATTAGAAATTAAATTAACAAAAATAATGGCTTACAACCATTAGATAACAAAATGTTAACATTGCCCTGCTTTGGACAATTTCCAAATACATTACTGTGAAGTGTGTGCTATCTGCTCACTGTCCTGTAAAGTACTTCAAAGAAACGTTGAGACTGATATGAAATGTCTCAGCTCGGCTTCTTCACCAAGGCTGTTACACCCCAGGGTGGCTGTCCTCTGATCAATTCTATGGGACTCCCTGCCAGCCTCGAGGCTTTCCCAGGCCATCAGCCCACCTGTCCTGCTACTTCCTCCATCAGTGCTCTCATGGAGCCTCATGACTGCACTTGTGGGTTTCAGTGAATTGGAAATTCAGTGAAAAGAAAAGTCATGATGCCGAAGTGAGGAAGAGTTACATTCTCTGACCCAATGTAGTTTACCCTAAAAGACAGTAAAGAGAGGGACAATGCACATACCTTCTTCCCGGAGTCCCAACCCAAGGGTCTGAAAAGCAGGTGTTCCAGGAAGCGTTCCTGATTGTACAGTCTTGACACAACCCAGCTCTCAAAACCGTAGAAGAGATCACGCATTTCAGAGTTATTGTTGCAGCATGAAAATTATATAGATATATCATGGAAGCCTCAGGGATATACCACAGGTTTTTCTCATGGTTGAGGTGAAGGAAGAGAATGTCACAGTGTTTTCTATGATGAATTACATTTGCACTTGTCCTCTAATTGGAAAATATGAGATTATATGTCAAAAGAAATCTTTGAAGAATTTATGCTCAGTGGAAATGAAAGATGTGCTTCAATTCAGATTAGGTACTGCTGTAACTTCTCTTGGCCATTCCATACTTCCTTTCCCACTGTCTTTCTCACTCATATGTTGAACTTCCTTGTTTAAAATTTTAGGATTCATTCTCTGTTCTACAATAACTTCTCCTCCAATAATCTGTCATTTTCCAAACTGTTTTTTTTTTTCTTTCTTCTTCCATTGCAATGCAACACTGTTTCTTCGTTGACCTTCTTTTTGGTTTCTCACCAACCTTTTTTCCCTTTGCTTGCTGTGTATATGTCAAGAGTTCTGTAAGGTACTCATGCACACAAACATGCTCTCTTTCCTTCCTTGTTTAATTGCTGTTCCTTCTGAACTCTTCCAATTCTCACCTCCCTGTTCTGAGTCCCATCTTTCATCTGTGCCAATTTTTATTGCTGCCACTTTTATCCGTGTCTCCTTCAAGCTTCCACCACCCTTTGTGTTACCTCAAGGTAATGATCAAGTGGGAAGTATATTTGCTCTTTTATTCTTTCTTCTTTCAACACTGGTGTGATTAATTCTAGTCTTTCTGATTGGCCTATACAATGATGATTGAGCTGTCACTTAGACTTTCACCCTGTCTTTACCACTATATGAGATTGAACTTCAAGCCATGAGAGTATCCAGCACTATCAGGAAAATGTGAGTCAGTAATTTACAAAGTGGCTGTGCATTTCGTACACCATCCCAACTTATCAGTGCAGAAAATATGCTGTAGGACTTATTAATGAATCAGGATACAGCAATGCCGCTGCATTACGTAATCTTGCATCCCTTGAGATGAATGAATTATAGAAGTAAAACTGTTATCACTCCCTCTTGGCAGCATTTTCACTTTCTGTCATACTGTATACCTGTGACTTGTTGGCAATGCTTTATTTCCTCCCTCTGCCAGTGTATTGCAAAACTGTAAGCTTTGTATTTTTACGGAAGTGCTTGCATTGTTTTAACATTGAATTCCCTTTCCTTTTGCTATTATGCCATTAACCTCTTAATGCTTACATTTATTGCTTTATTCATTTTCATATAAAATTCAGTGAATGAAAAACATCATATAATGCGAAGTGTTTTCAAAATCATTGGCAAATAAAATGGAGAGCATTAAGGGTCTGTATTTATATTCAGAAATGTGGAAAATTCAGAAGTCAGAGAGACCACATGAAAAACTGCCTTTGTCAGAAATGTGGGTTCTAATCTGTTATATGCAGATGTCATGCAGGCCACCTTTAAAATTGTGCTCATGATACTGGAAGAAGAATCTTAAGAAAATGAAACCTCTCTTATTAATAAGTGAACTAAATTTTTTGACATCTCCAACTAAGATTTGAGACATTTTGTCTTTTAATGAAAATGTCCTCTTTTTCTGATCAAAAAGCCTATACACCCTCCTCATGCATGGAGTTCCTTTAATGGCATCTTTTCAAATATATCATAGTGCATATTCAGTATAATTTATAAATAATGTGATATGTTAGGTCAAATCATCCAGAAATGGGAATGTGGCAACCTTCAAGGCAGAGCTCCTGTAGAGGTAAGGCACTGTATTAATCTCTTTTCCTTTTTGATTCCCACTCTTCTCTGTCCAGCTTTATAATCCAGTTTCTCAAGTGAAGTAACTAAAATGAACAGAGAATGGAAATACCCCTTTAAAAAGTGCAGTGAATCAATTCCTCTTAAACCTCACTGTGTAAGAATGGGCCAGTGAAACAGGCACAAAGTCAGATAAGAGAGAGAGATTAATTCATCTTCTGTCACACCTGAGAGCAGAGTTCAAAACAATCCAAGGAGACAAAGAAGACTTTTTGCATCTGTGTTTAATGTGTATAGTTGTTAGCAGTGAGATACTTCAAAATGCTCTGTCCTGGTTTCCAGTTTATAGAAGTATCACAACCCCATCTGCAAGGTCTTGGTTTTGGAAACAGTCCAGGACTGAACTTAACAAGCCAATACTATGTTAGCAATACAGGGTAAGTTAAGGTGCTGCTGGAAGAGCCTGATTAAGGAATGCTTTGCCAGCAGCTGAACTTGTTCTTTCAATGACTCTGAAACTGTTTTTTAGGAGAGGGGTCTGGATGTTGTGTGTTGGGAGGGTGTCTGTTTTAAAGAAAGCAAGTTCAGAATAAAAATAAAAGTAACGTCAGACATTTGATAATTGTTGATCTTTCGAATGCACCCAATAACATGTAATGTAGATTTTCTCATGGACCATTTACAGTTTGCGAACAGCGCGATCTCAGTTGTGACTCTGGCCTGTGGCCCTGGCAGAAGTTAAGCAGAGGCTTACTGGCCTGAAATGCTCTCCTGTGGGCTTCAGAATGGATCTGCACCTTTGAGAAGTGTACAGGTTGTGTTTCTTTACATGTGGGACCAGACTGGAGAAGTTAGAGCTATTACTAGTGCCAGGCTAATGCAGGCTGATGCACATACATTATTTCCATTCCCTGAAAAAAGGTACTTGAATGTGTGTATGTACAGAAAAGGTTACACATGTCCTCCAGCTTCCCTGTCTGCCAGACAAGATCGGGTACTGTCAGTACAGGCAGGGATCGCCTCAGCATTGCTGGGTTTATTGCAATTTTGTGATACAATCCTATAGAAAACAGTATTTCTTAATCACATAGCATTTGACAGAATTTTCGAGAAAAGTTTCAAACATCAATAGAAATACTATTTTTAACTTTTTAAACCATAAGATGTATTTCTGTAATTTTACTAAAGCGATTTATTAAAGTTTTAGAAATAATTTATATAGGTTTAATATTTTACATTTCCAATTGTCTTCTGTAGAATATTCAAATAAAGGCAGAGAGCAACTTGTCCACTGTTTAACAGCAGTATATGGCAATTTTCAAGGTAAAATAAAGTGGAGGCTATGTCAATAGGATCTAACTGGATACTGTGAGTAGCAGGCTAGATTTTCTGAGGCAAAACAAAGGAAATGAGGCTGAATTCTGTAATTACATCAATGTTAACATGGTCACTTTTTACAGCTCCTACACAAGATGTAATCTCTAATGACAAATATTTCTAGTACTCTGTTAGGACATTAGTTCAGTGTTATTTCTAAGGGAAATAACTGTTCACTGAATTTCTGTAGCAACTGCTGCTAAGTTATTTTGTTTAAAGCAAATACAGAGGCAAGAAAAATCAGATTATCGTTGTGAGCCGGAGCAGTAACTGGCTCTGCACAGCTGAGGAGTGGACTGACACAGAGCACTGCTGCAGCTTTCCTTAATGGTACATGGGAAGATTGAATGATTGGCCTTCGTATTTTAAGCCCAAAGATTCCAGATCTTTAACAGCCCTGTAAGCAAGATTGGTATCTCTGATTCCAGTTTTACATGTTGCAGACATGACAGCACAAAGTAAAATTTAATCTTGCATTTTTCTACTTTTGAAAAAAAAGTGCAGTTTTTCATGTGCTAACTGGTTTATGAACAGTGCACCTTGTATGTTCAGTTGTACTTGAGCTTGGCTAAGGAGGCTATGACTAAGCTAAGGACTCAGCAAATCTCCCATATAGGGAAAAGTACATGATTTAGTCATAAGGTATTCTCTTGGATCGTTCTTATTTTATTCTAAGAACATCAATTTATTGTTTTCCTCTTCTTTGGGGTGTATTCTTGAGTAATCGCTCAATCACTTTGCCTGGATTCATAGAAGTTTCCTCACCAAGTCTTTCTGGAATTACTTTCTTCTTTTACCAAGAAATATGGGATTGTGTCAAAAAAGTTCAGCAGTGAGTTTGCAAATGTATTTCTGCTCAGTGGTTTGTCTGTATTTTTCCTTCTCTATGTCTTTGAGGAGGCTTGTGAAGGATCACATTAAAACACTTTAAATAATCAGTATGATAGAAGGTACTATTAGTCACCATTATCACCGAGAGGTGATAATTTTCTGCACTGTCCCTTCTGTTCGGGGAGAATGGAGGGTACATCTGCTAGCAAGGAAAGAAATGCTGAGTAGATTAGGGAAATGCCGGACTTGATTCATGTCTCATACACACTGTTTCTTCACTGATTTCACAGAATTGCTTCTGATTTATATGACTGTAATGTAGAAGAAAATCAGTACAGAAAACTACTACTGTATGTGATTTATATTTTTTCATCCTATAATGTATATTTTGTATTTTTAATATTAAGCTACACATCTTTCAAATCACAGTCACACTGGGTATAAACTAACTACATTATGTGTCATAACACTGGCATTTCTTAATATTTTAGACTTCTTATGATTTGAAAATGTTTGTCTTAATATTTTCTGTTTTCTGTAACTTTAGGTTTTAAATATATAGATTTTACATTTATATACTTAATAGTCCTTGAGTGAAGTATTTCATTCTCACTATGCATCTGGCATTCTGACTCATCAGAGTAGAGTTTGGACTCTAAAAGGTATGCTCTAATATCCTTGATGATAGAGAATGCAATATAAATATTGTCAAATAAATGTACAACTGCACTTCTCAGAAACAAAAAGATTTCTAAACAAGAACAGATTATACAGAGAGCTCTATGGAATTGTCTTGTGATGCTGTCATTGGTGAAAAATGTGAAAATTGCATTTGGGTGTGAATAAGTAAACAACTATTGCACATTTTTCCTAGAAAAAAACCCAAACAACTAAACAATAGATGCCCCCTGCACCTCCTGGGTTTTATTCTAAAAACATTTATAGTTAGAAGAGTGGGTGTGATCTTCAGCTATTGCAGAAAGCCTCAGAAATCATAGGCATGTGGAAAGTGTATTGGAAATTTCTCCTTCCGAAGCCATAGTTTGTTGGTCCAGAAAGAAACCCTAAAGCAGCTGTGTATTCATTAATATCTGTCCAACATACCACAGTGTTTGAAGATTGGAAATGCATCAGTGATGTGTTAGACATCACCAGTCATTTCTTTATTCAGCTTGCCTTTTTCAAAAGCATCGCAGGGTTTGAATAGATGTTTCATTCACACATGACCTTGATGTCCTGAAGCATCAAGTTACCTTCTGTTGAACTTGAATTTAACCTTGAGTCTAGTTCTGCTTCCAATGATGGTCTGGACTGGACGATTTCCAGAGGTTCTTTCCAGTCTGAATTATCCTGTGTGATAATATGATGCAGACTTGTAAATCAGCCTCTGTTGCCCAATTCTACAGGCAACATAATTATTAAGGTGCAACATTCTAATGAAGAGCTGAGTACATAATGAAAAACTAATGATTAATTCACGAATTCTGTCTGAAATACAAATTGCAAAATATTGCTGTGTGGATGTTAATGTACAGATGTTCCCAAACGCTCCTCATGTTTGATGAGAAAAGCCTCCTGATCCTAAAAATGCCCTAAATTTTAGCATAGTTACTAAACTGAGAGCATACAGCAGCCTTGACCTTTGATCGTTTATTATTTAATTGTGTGGTTAAAACCAAGTAAACATGCAATCCAGCAAGCATCCTATAGTTTGGAAAATCATAAGCAATTTACGAGAGAGTGACAAAAGAGGGATACATTTGTAATTAATGCTGTTCAGCACAAAGACCTTCAAAAGGTCCAGTGAAAAAAAAAATGAAAGAAGCTATATTTAGTATCAGGGTTACTTAAATACTCCTCACCTGCCACCCTTATTCTTTTCACCAAAAAAAAACCCTAAGAAACACAAAATAAACTCCACCAAAATCCCCATCAAAATTTTCAGCATCTTTGGAAAAACAAAACTGTACCCACATAAGAGAATAAAATTGCAGGAGAGAGGATTGGGTGGAGAGGATGAATCTGAAGAAAGAATCAGAAAGGTAAAGGCTCCAAATGAGGTGCCATTAGCAAACTATGTAAAAGGCAGAAAGAGCATGCTTTTAAAATGCATAAGAAGGCAGGGAATAACAAAAGGAATTGTAGGTCCTCTGCTTAAGAGGATGGAAAGCAAAAAAAAATGGTATGTAGAAAGCTGAAAAGCTTAATAGCTACTTTGAGTTAGCCCTTCACTAAAAAGATAATAGTTACAGGCACTAATAGTAGTGACATAAAGGTGAGATGGAATCAGGAAGGAACAGGTTAAAAAGTGCCTAGCAATTTAAGATGGAACACATTAAAATAATCTCTGGAGAGCCAGGCAAAATTCTCCCTGGAGTGAGGTAGCATCAGTATCAAAGCCATTGGCAATTTAATTAGTGAATTCATGGAGGGGAGGGAATTTCACTGGGGCTGGAAATGAATGGCATATAATGAAATCAAGCAGGTGTAAGATCCTCATACTCAAATTCCGCTTTTTCAGTTCAGGTCTTTATGCCCAAAGGAATATTCTGCTGGTCTGAAAATCTATTGTTCAATGTGGTATATGGCCCTGACTGAACAGCCTGTGAACGTGGCATGCTAATTACTGTTTATTTTGACAGTGGTCATATGGCCAACAGCCAGTCTTACAGGTTGTGGGAATGTGTTCTGCAAAGCCATGGACTTTGACTGGCAAATGTTACACGGATATCATTTCCAACAGCAGCAAGTCCAACCTCCCAGCCTGCAGTGGCACTATCTGATTGATAACTCACATTATTTTTTAAAGTTGTGGGTCTCAACAATGTTGTGCTAAACACATATGAAGAGGAAGCAGGAAATCACTGTGGTTGCTGTCCAATCTTTTCTGTATAATTATTTCATAAGCTGCCATCGGTAATTAAGTTTAAACTGTCAGTGGTTCCATAGCATAGTGGTGTCATTGATAATAACATGTATACAATTATATAATCTTTTCTACTGGGAAACATCAAAAACTCATGGCTGGGAATACATAATATTTTTTTCAAACAAGAGAGCAGATAAAACAGAAATTTCAGTGGACTCTTATAGCCCCACATTCTTATTGTTCTTATCTTCCTTTTTTCAAAGAAAAAGATTAAAAAAAAATCTTTGCAAACAGCATATTTTTGGATCTAGAATATTTCTACATTTCCTTTGTTAAACAATCGTCCTAAGTTAACTTCAGGTTCTGATTTTAGAATGGGAAAGCAAACAGCAGCAGAGTGCAGGTAGGATTTTCTTTTCAGTATATTATGTGTGTCACTTGCTCTGTGAAAATTCCTCCAGATAGTTAAGTCACCTGCTTAGGCCCTTTCCACTTTTCCTGATGTGGAGGAGGTATTAAAATCTGGCCCTCCTTTGGGGAAAGCTTATGCAACTGAGTGCGTGATTCTTATGACCCCTTAGGCTGCGTCTGTTAAAATATTCCATCAAAGCCTAAGGCAGCTGCGTATCAAGCAATGGCAGAAGCATAGCAACAGATCCAAAATGTTGCTGGCCCTCCTCAGAATAGAAAAGCGTGTTCAGGAACAGGAGAGCAATGAATTTCTCCAGGCAGTCCTTGCCCCTGAGGCCTCTGCGGGAAGCTGCCATGCAAGGGGTTGTTCTTGCTCTATGGGCAAATTCCCTCATTGATCGACAGAGCACAGGAGGAATCAAATGCAGTATGCGTCACCCTCTTTCTATAAAGATGGTATAAACATTCTGTTTTTACAGCCTGTACATAACATACACAGTTGCCACATATTTATATATGGTGTATACTTGTACATATTTACCCATATATTGGTACAGTATCAATGATTGCTCTTCTATAGTTTCTATTGAAACACCTATATTGCACATGTAACTCTTTCTCCTCCTTCCAACTCTCAAAATCTCTGGCTAAGACTATTTGTATTCATCTCACCCAACCATGGAGGCCATATACTGTCATATCCCATAGTTGTGATTCTCCTCATATATGGCAGATCTTATGTTCCCTCTCCAAATAACACAGGAGGAAAAAAAATACCCTTCCAGGCTGTCTCTAGTGACATCTCAGTCTTGTGTCCTCTTCTCAGCAATCATTTCTGTCTGACTCTCATTCTGTTTGTGAACCCACCTGGGATTAAGTGTTATGTTAATATAACACACAGTTATATGTGTGCCAAATCCACTCCAGTATTCCTGTAAGTGATACAATAGATCTTTAGCTGTACAGAAACAGCTTAGAATTGGATGGTGTGTACTCAAAGGTGTGGAGGGATTTGGTCAATGTCATTGTGAGGCTGTCAGTTACTGTCTTTGAAAGGTTACTGCCTATGCAGGAGAGTCTTCATTGCAGGAAGGAGCTTTTATCCAGCTTGGTAAAAGACAAGGAAGAGGGTCTCCCAAGGAAGATATGGGGGTCCTAGTGGAAAGGAGGTTGACTATGGGACAACTTAGCCTTTCTTTTAAATGGAAAATTTCATAGATGATGTCAAGGTGACCTTCTAACTTTAATTTTCCTGTGATTTTCTGCATTTCTCTGGTACGCATAGGATTCCCAGCTCTCACCTTGTATGAACTTGTGAGTTTATCCATCCTTATGCCCTTGCCCAAGAGCTCCCACACTGACTATTAGCAATCCCAGAGCTGTATGTGCTCCTCAGCGAGCACTGGGCAGCCCCACAGAAGGTCAATTTATCTGTTCCTTGTTGCCCCATGAGGCTGTGGGGTCCAAGGAGATGGTGTCAGGAAGCTACCTGCTGTCTTGCTTCTTTGCATGGTTATGCTGAAGATACTGAGGAAGCCTGTGGTAGTTTTCTGTCTACTGTGCATGGAGAAAATGCCGTCCCCTGTAGTCACTAAAATACAGGGGCAGGGAATATTCTGTCACAGATTGCTCCCTTTGGATTAATCCACTATTCATGTTTGCCAATACCATAGATCATGGCTGTAGACTTTCAGATCTTTTACTGCTGCTTAGATAGGCACTTGTGTAAGGGGAGTTGGATTCCAGAACAGGAAGTTTCTCTATCTGGTCTGTTTAATGTTTGTCAGGTTTTCTGCCAGCACTGTGCTGTTTTTGGCTAATGTTATTTAGTATTCGGGTAGCGACCATAGTAATGCTTACTTTAGTTTTAAGGAGGTAAAGCAAGAGGTCTGATATATATTTGCAACATATATATGTGATTTGCTATAGGAGTTACATGTTGTACTATAGATAGCAATTTCTCTGGTGACAGAATGGGTGACTGTGAGGGCAGGATGGCCTGAAGATAAGGGCTATCTGCTATCTTGGCATGAAATATTAGTAGTGAGCATTCAATGTGGTTTTGCTTTCCCACCTTATTTCAAAAGCAGAATTAAAAGGATTTTGTTGTATTAAATCAAAACTTTTTACAAATTACTATCCCTGCCAGTGCTTGCACTTTTCTAGTCTGGTTGTGAACAACAACAGTGAGGGAAGATCATTTTTAAGATGTTGCATTAAAGAAAAAGAAGAAGAAACTTCTGTTATTTTAAACCATGATTACGTGAAGGAGTCAGATATGGGCTTTTTTTTTTTTTTTTGCTTAGGTTGTGTGTTTCTCCTTTAAGATGTCTTGTTTAGAAGTCCAAGGGCTGAATTGGAGAATTTTCATTTATAATTTACAATTAAGTCAAATATCTCCTTCCTGATTGTGTAGATTTCTGCTTATAATCTTTAGAGTTAGCCTATTTAGCTTTATAGCAGCATTACTCTATGCTGTTTTGGTCTTTGAACCTCATTGCTCTCCCTCCTCATTTTATTATCATAAAATTCAAAATACTTGACAAGGGAAAGGACTTCAGAGGCTACAGCACAATCATACTTCCCCGACATCAAAGTGAGAAAAGCCTGTGAGATGAGCCATCTTGACCAACATGAAACAGGACTTTGACACTGTAATGCATTGACACCACTCTCGTTTAATCTTTTTTTTTTTTTTTCCCTCTTTTTTTCTTTCTTTTAATTTTATTTTGGACAGCAAAAAGAGGATATCATATGGACACTTATGACTGGCACAACTTGTCAGTGAACAAAGGTATAAAAAGCATCTGTGGCCCCACTTTGCTTTGAAAAGAGAATCAAATCTACCAAACAGTGTAGGGATTGCCTGGCTGAATGTCACATACAATGCTCAGTGCTCTGATGTTTCCATGCTGGCCCTAGAATATAAAATAAGAAATTCTCTTACTGTGTACCAGCTTAGCAGTGAGTAAGTAGCACTTGATGCTGATAATCCACTGGAATGTAGAAACACACAAGCCTTAGGGTATGCCAGATAAATGTGACTCTTAAAACAAAAATAATAATAAATTATGGCAAAAAAAGAAAACCCAGTTCTTTGGTATCTTCAATTTAACTTCAGTGAGCTAATGCCATTTTTTCTGAAAAATAGTTTCTTCAATGTAAGTTGGAAAACAGTTACTAGACTCCTATTGTCAATATAGGAATATGTAGTTATTTAGAACCTGGGAACTGCTTGTGTTTGAAATGCAGTTCATGGAAGGAAGGCATACACTTACATACTAAGACAACACTGCTTGTAAGAGATATGTGCTTCGTACATACAACTTGTAATTTCTCAGCTCTTGGAAGATTATCACAAGTTACATTTTTTTTGTTAGCCTCCCTGAGGACAAGAGCTCTTTGCTAAATTTGAAATGATTTGACTTATTGTGCTTAAATATATTTTGCTGTGATTATTCAACAGACAGTTATGCAAAATTGTGTTTTATCCTCAATGTGACAATGATAAGCAAACAGTTCATGTGCTATATTTCTAAAGTGTCAAAGTATTAAGAGTCAAATCTTGAAATAAAAAGAAAAAAAAAAAAGAAATAAAGAAAAGAAAACCAAAAGCAAACTGAGGTATTTTCTGATCCTGTCTGCAGCAAGGCATGATGTTAACATGCTGTTACTTTTGGTAGCATGTGAGCAGAGCCATAAGCAAAAATAAGGCAATTACATCTGAGGAAAAAAAAAATAGAATTTTAGAATTATTGTGGTTGTGCTGTTTTAAATTACTTTAATGTTTAGAAATCTGTTTAATGAAAAGACAGCTCACTGAGAGGACATCTTCAACCTAAAGTGTGTATTTATGGATGTAATTGTATTTAATAAACATTGGACAGAATTATTAATGGACATAGGTCTAGTGTTATAATTTGATTATTTCTTCCTGTTAGGTTCCTCATTTTTTATTAAATAGGAATTTATTGATGAATCAAATGCAAGTTTCTTTTCCATTGACAATGGTTTGCTGCATATTGAATATAAAGTCAGAAGAGTCACAGAAAAATATGAATCCTTAAAATAAGAACATAAATAGCGAGCGTAAGGCAGCTTTGAACGCACCACCCTTACATCAATAACTTGAGTTTTGGTTTGGTTTTTTTTTCCTGCCTGCTTTGTCTCTGGATGCATGTGAGTGTTTCCTAGTACTGTGATACTAAGCAATTATCTATTGAATCATGTTGAGCTAGTGCAGTGAAAGTAGCCTGTAGTGTACTTACCTGGCTAAACTGGTAGGGAGTGCTTTCTGAAAGTAAGGCATTGCAGAGAAGTAATAATATTTGTGCTCTATTTTCTCATGACAAGCAGCTGTCTTTATCTCACCATCTCCCCATCAGGATATTTATTTTATATCACCCTATGCTGTAAATTAGGCACAAGGCTGCGCATTATGACAGGCTGAAAAAAAAGACATTAAAAGGGTATGAAATTAAGACAACAAAATGTTTGAATTGTTATTGATTACTGAGAATGATATTACATCTCCTGTTTTCTCTGTGTAGTCAGGAATAAACAAGTTCTGCTGTATTTCTGAAATGGACTGACAGTGTGCATGGAGAGAATACAAGCACACTGATGTGTGACGAGTGGTCGCTGATTTTGCTTTAAAAAGGACTTGGAGCAAGCAAAGGAGGGAAGACTTTCCCTGCAGTAATGCAGTCAAGTCTGTTGTTGCTATGGTCTCAACTGGGTGCTTGGAAGCACTGGTGAATGTGTGAAATGTTTTCATATCACAAACATATTAGCAAATTCCTTGATATCAAGCACAGAAAAAGAAACCCATACTGTTCATGCATATCCTTGTTTTCCTCTTTTTTGTACTACAGTAAAGTGAGGATGTTGTTGGCAGCCAATTTGATGTCATGTCCTTCTGTGATCCTTTCTTAGTGCTCATCAGGGTGCCGACAGACTAAAGCCATCCAGCACTGAAGAGATTTTTCACATCACAGTTGCAGAAGCAAACTACTTCTTGCCAAGCACAGAAAATACCAATAAACATTACATATTCACATTTCCCTTTTGTTGTTTAATAAGGGAAAGGTGTCTTGGTGATTGCTCAGCTATGAAGCAGGAAAAATTACAACCTTTTTTCTTCCTTTTTGCTCTTTTGTCAACAGAGAGTCTCCTTCCCTCAGCCTACTGTAAACTACAGAGAGCATATAGAGAGTCTCAATAGGAAACATAATAGGAAAATAAGAAATTGAACTGCTCATTTGCCATCGCAAATGAAGGCACCTCTCCTTTTGGCTATATGTGAGTTTCTTTGTTAGCCAGGATTGTTCCCCTGATTTTCAGGAGCCTGTTTATATCTTTGGGATACATGTCCTTCCTGCAAACACACTGCTGGAAGATTTATTAATGAGTTGTGTGTGCACAATCAAGATTTCCCGCTTTGTCTTTCTTGTAGGGTTTTTTGCTGTAGACATGCTCTTCTGCTGTGTCAGGTGGTGCACAGTGCTGCTCTGCGCAGCAGCTCCCAAACACAGTGTGGTCTGAGGGGCTGCTTCTGAAAGAACTGGTTAATAAAACTTGTGTGTGGTTGTGTAAATGAAACTCTTTCCATTAAAGTCCTGTTTGCTAAATTTTAATGCCACCACCAGGAACTGTCATCTTCCACTCCTCACCAACTCTGTAAATTTTCTGCTCAGTGAGAGAAAAAAGTTGACCCAGGTTGTTCTGTGTTGGGTTGGGTTTTTTTCCTTCTTTTCCCCCCACATGAAGATGACAGAATCCAGACACTTCTGCAAAATAACTATGGAAGTACATCCTTTGTTAAGCTTGAAATATCTTTACTAATCTTTAAGTCTACTAATTTATTCTATCTGTCAACATGAATTTGGCTCAGATCCTCACATAATACTAAACTACTACTAAACTAATGTTACTATCTTAATCTTTTTCGTAGATCAGTAATCATAATAAACCAGCAATAATAAATACCACCACTAGACATAAATATTAATATTCCAGCATGATTTTCTCCACAATTTTCTTTTTTTTTTTTTTTTATTTCATTCATAGTAACAATGAACGAAAATTTAAACAAATATGAAACCTTCCTGTTAGTTTGAAACATTTTGCTCTTAGCTCTTGTGGTAATTTGGCGCTTTCTGTGGTAGGCCTGTATTTGTATTACTTACATACATGAACTGAAGCATTCAGCAAATGTATGTACTTTGTTTTTCATTTCAATGATGACTCCAGCTTCAAATGATCTGGTCCTTTGAGGTGCTTGATTTTTTTCCTAAAACTCTGGTGGTAATTTATGTCTTGCAGGTAGAGAACTGTAGATGTAGAAAGCAAGAGGGTCTTCGAACAGTGCTGTTCGTGAACAGTATTCCTGTATTTTACTGAATATCTGCTTCTACAACTCCTCAAATGTGCAAGTCAGGCACCACTTCCATTTCTTGCAAACCCTTCAGAAAGTATTATATCTTACTGCTTGTAATTGCTGTAGCAAATGTAATGTATTGTATACAGAATATGTAAAATTTAACATTTTTCTTGTCACGCTTGTAACAAAAAATACACAAGAAACACGTAGCCCAATTCTCAGGGGGTGATCTAGTGTGCTGAATCTTTCTCAAACTCCGGGTATTTTCCCAATGTATTTTGATAGTGATTTTAGTTTACTCATCTAATTTAGAAAGTAATCACACAAAGATTATATATGCTAATTTATATTTGGGATACTGGGAGGGATCCTTATATACTCCATATTAGGCTACAGTCTGATTTCTTTTTTCATTTTGAGGTATGAATTTATATGACTGTGTGCCCTAGGAAGTTCTGGTAAGAGTTTTCTAATACATTGCTTGGCAAAATAATCATACTGCACTGAATGAATTCGTACATTAGCATGACTCACATACAAGGCTGAGCAGTCGCACAGTTGAGCCAGCCACTTCCAGTAAATAGAATTCATGATCTCATGTTTATTTTAATTTTATTTACTGTATTGCATATGCATATTTTCATAGTTTTCCAAGAAAACGTAATTGCTCCCCTGGCCCAGACCCACTCTGTCATTGACAGATAAGAGTGACACCTTCTCAGACAGCTAAAAACCCCAACTTTCACACATGAAATCATATTTTCCTGAAACTGCCTCTCTTTTGGAAAACAGGTCCTCATATGTAAATAGGTATGAAAAGACAGTGCTGAAAACCTGCCTGGTAGAAAACCGATAAAGCTGATTGACCAGGAGATCTTGTCTAAATGCAGTTGTTCTGTTATAGGGTTATACATTAAAATTAAAATTAAAATCATTAGAAGGTAACTAAAGAAAAAAAGGAAATACTAACAGAGAAATCTGAGCAAATGACATCAACACATTTAGAATCTCTGAAACTGTCCTGTTCTTTTAAGGATATAATGTAAGTCTTGTTGAAATAAGTGCTTTTCATATCTGCATACAAAAAGCATTTTGATTTCAGATGCTGAATGAAAATCTAAATGTTTTTCAGGATACAGAATTACACTGAATCTCATTTCTAATATCTTAAAATTTCCATTTTAGAAAATTATTTTAGAACATGGCTTAAGCTTTTTACTTTGGACATTTCTCTTTCGATTGAATTGTGCACAAAGGATTCTCATGCATCTTCAGATACCCAGTTTTTTTCAGTCCATTATCCTATACAAGGTGGGATATTTATCTTGTCATCATTCACTGTTACCATCTGCTCTGCTCAAAGGAGTATTATGGCCCTATAGCTGGCAATTCACCAGAGAGAGACTTGGATTCTAAAACTGTACTCCGTATAGGTAAGCGTAGCTACTGTGAGGGTGACTTAGAGTGAGATCTAAGTCAGTCACCAGCCAGCCCACCAGGTTTACTTCTCTTGGATTACAACCACACAGATCTATATTTAGTTTTTTTGTTTTCAGTAGTTAAAAATCACTAAGGAGGTGACTTTTTACCTTATGTGAAGTCCTACATTATACTTTGAAGGGATTCCTGCATATTATTCTTCTAATGGACTTTTCCTGCTGTGCTGGAAAGCAAGCTTGTTAAATAAGATCCTACAGAAATACAGAACAAGTGGAAATTATTCTGTAATATTTTTAATTGATGAGTAGGGAGAATCTTTCACTGTAATGCTCTTTAGAACAACATTGTGATGTTTAGGACACAATCCCTAACCAATGCGGAGGTGCAAAATAGCGCTGGAGTAGGGGAATCTGCAAGTTTCAGGGAAGGGAAGGTTTTGCTGATATAAATACATTTATCATTGCTGGGGATTAGAAATTTCCATTTCAGTCTCCAGTCAGACCTTTGTTTCAGTTCAGCTGCGGGTATAAGTAACTTGGGGCAGTCAGTGCCAGAAAAAACATGAATTTCTTAAACTTGCTTCTTGTTCATTTACATTTTGCCATAATATCGTGAAGAGCTTTTTTTTTTTTTATCTTCACAACATCAGATAATAGCATCATAGGATGTTTTAAGCTGGAAGGGACCTCAGGAGGTTTCAATTTCAAACCTTCTGGTTAGAGCAGAGGCAGCTTTAAGGTCAGCCAAGGTTGGTCAGGGCTTCCTCCAGTCTGGTCTTGAAAACCTCAAAGGACAGGTACTGTGCAACCTCTTTGAGCAGCCTGGTCAGTGCATGAACATTGTGTGACCCTGTGAGGTTCTGCTACCCTATTGAATAAGTAGGAATAAAAGAGAGTCTGAACTTTCTTTGCTGAAGTTAGATGTAGTTAAAGTGTCACCTCTACCTGAGAGCTCCTCTGCAAGTAGAATCCTTATTTAAGAAAGTGATTGTATCAGGAAATAGAAGATACAGATCAAGTTAAGAGTCTAATAACATACTGTATAGCAATCAAATCAGTTTGTGTGCGGTATTAGTTTGCCGTGTGGTTGTTTCACTTGAAGTCAGTTCTTTTTGAGTTATTCAGATCTTCTCTGAGCGAAGTTGTAGGCCACATGACTAGGCCTAGATGGCCCCAAAAGCCAAGGACAGAAGGAAAAACACATTGTCTGATTAAGAGTCTTAATTAAACATCTTGACCAGTGAATTGGTGTAGTCCTTCATATCAGGAACTCTGATGGGTTTTCTTGATGGTTTTCATATGTCTGACAACTCTCAAGCCTTCGCTTATCAGCAAATTTAGGAACAATTCAGATGTCTCTAAAGGAATTTGTACTAAGAACTGGTAAGTGTTGTAAAACATTAGGACAATAGGGGAAAGAGGAAGAAGAGTAACAAGTAGCTGAGTAACTATACAAACAAAGTCTACATAAGAAAAGTGGTTTCAGTGCTAAATATATTAAAATTATTTAGGATATGCTTATGACCTCATCCTTATAAATTGTGCGTGTGTGTTAGCCTATTATTTTTTCATGACAAACTCAGAATGGATACACCACTTTTTTATAGCTGGACCCACATCACCGTGTGCATTAGAAATGGTTTGAAATAGCTGGAGCCATCAGTCCTGAACTCCAAGTCCCAAAATTCACCCAAGGTGATTTATAAGCTGCCAGCTGATGCAAGCCTTTCCTTGGGTTCATGGTTGCTGTAGCACTGGTGTGTGGGCTATCTGCCAAGGTAGCTGTCCACACATCACCTGTCAGCAGCTGATGCTTCTGTATTTCTCTTTCATTTTCAGACATATTAAAAATTTATCACAAACATTTAAAGAAGAAAAATGTATCGACTTTTCTGAAAGCAATTTGTTAATTAACATCAAAGGGATGAAATTTGCCTTGCATTGCCTGGTGAGTGGCATTCTTCCATCGTCCTGGTTGCTATGGCAATGAAGGAAACTCTTGTTCCGGGTCACTCCTAAATTTGCACATGAAAGCATTAGAGATTACTGCTGTCTAATCAAGTTATATGGAAAAGTTTAAAGGGAGGTACAATGTTTTATAGCCAGCAACCCTACAATAGCTGAGAAAAAGGATTATCTTGTGCTTTTAAAAACATACTCGGAAAGTTCAGAATGGTATGACGGCTTTTTTTAGAAAAACATCTTGATTTTTTAATGCTATTTTCTAAATGAGGAATGTAGAATCACATTTCTAATAGAGAATTAGTGTATGCATTGCCCAACTCCAAGGCTGGATTCAGCATGATGACTAAGGCACGTGCTGTGCATTCATTAAATTATTTTGCTTCTGTACTCCAGATTCTTCTGTGTCACAGTGCTTGGTATCATCACATCACTACTGAAGTACAAAAGAAATTATTACTCTGAGTATGAATTAAATGCTCAAAAGGAAAGCAAGACTTATATCAAACTTCCAACAGGAAGTCTCAGGAGAAGCCCACATCTTGCTGCAGATACTTACCGGCAGCATAGGCAGCAGAGTCTGCATGCAGCATATGCGGGCTCTGCTGTGTTTGTGTGCTTGAAGGTATTTTGGACTGCTTGAGGAAATACCAGGTTCATACCATACTATTAGATTTTCATGACTTGCAGCTTCCAGAAAATGTGTCAGTCATATTAAATGCTGTTTAAATGGAAGTCTAGAGTTTAACAGCAGTTACGCAAACAGCTCCATTATAGAGCAGATTGTTACCTAAATATTTATGAATTAATAGTACTGTTCAGACACCACAACTGAAGAAACATGAGTTCTTCGTTATCTTTCAAATTCAATGTAGACAAGCATATAGCTTCCTGTATCTTTATTACATATGATGATATTCTTGCTATAAAATAGCATTGTTGTCATGGAAGCAATCAAGACTCGGCAACAATGAAACTGTGTTTGATTGACCAAGGCTGTTTTCAACAATCCAAAGTAAAAAAAAAAACAAAATCCATTTTGAAGTACCTGCTGAAGAAATGAGTCTGTTTAAATGTTGGCTTATTTTTCAGTACTGAGCTGGCATTTTTCGTTAGTAAAGCAAAGTACAAGATATGATTTGTGATGGTACAAATTAGTACCACAAAAATGTAGGTGGAGACTGTGTACACACATATGTACTTACTAAAGAGGCAATAACTATAATATAGCTGAACATTAAGGTATACACCCTGTTCGCCTATATATGGGGAAGGATGTATCAGTTACATACATTTATTAATCTGTAACATTTTATAAGCCCATACTCTACGGAAAGTCACATCTATACTTCTTGATACTGCCCTACATTTGGCTCTCAGTTTGAGATTTTTATGTGTGATTTCCCCCCCTAGCATTTTCCTATGGAGCAGAAATATGCTTATGTGCTGTATTTGCCTGACCTGTTTGTCCATTCTATAACCTAGGTCTGGATATCTGATGGTGTTTAAGGAGCACAGTCTGTAAACATGATGGAAAGTGTGAGTCTGAGAGTGATGAGGGTTTTTATGTCTTAGGTGAAATACAAAATTACAAGGGCTTTGTAATGGTTTTTTGTACTCTGTTTATTCTTTTTAATCTCCTGTCTCCTGCTTTCTACCAAAAAACTCATCACGTCCTAAGTTTCTAAGTTTTAAGGTACAAGAAGGGCATGCATCCTGTTTTATGCTCAAGGTATATAAATTCATCCAGGATTGCATGTACAACATGGAAATCCGTATAGATATCTATTTTACTTACATTTGCTTATTGGAAAAAATCTGCTGTGTGCCAGCATTGACCGCTCAGTAGCCTAAAGGCAGCCGTTCCACTCTGCAGGCAATGCCTGGTAGCTCTCACCCTTTGCCCTGCAGCTGAGGCCTACTGCAGATGGGGGGAGGTAGTTGATCATTGGTACTCTCCATTACTTTCCAGCTTGTCTAACCATCAGTTCAAGATCATTGTGTTCAAATATATGGCAAAAAGAGCATTTTACTGAAGCCAATAGTAATCTTTTCAGCAAAGCGATCATGCATGTGTTTAAAAGCCTCACTAGATCAGCATCTTCAATATCAGCGCTGACTCTAGTGGAGCCATGCTTAATCCTCATGTGATAATATTTATGTGGAAGGGGACTTCTGACTCATAGTTCCCAAAAATCAAACTCAAGTTAATAAAAAAGAACAAAATGAATGTGAAAAGGAAAGTTAGCAATATGACTTTTTCTCTCAAGGCTTAGAGGTGACATTATCCATCTAATAACCTGACACACATGATGTTACCCCCTTTTTATGACTTGTTATTTGTAATTACATACAAAATTGCAAACAAGGATCACCAAATAATGAAAAGACGATCACAAACATTATTTGAATTTGAGAGGGCTTTTCTGGTTTTTTTTGCCTTATTGGCTTTTTTAAATAGGTTTTGTTGGTTGAATGACTGTTCTTTATATAAAACCAGCCCTAACCTCTTACATGCAAAGATATTCACACATGAGCAAGCCTATTTTCTGTTCTTCAATTTAAAAATGTTTTGTCTACACCAGGAATGAAAGTGATACTGTGATTTTAGCTGACCAATTGCGCATCATGAATAATGCAGAGTAAAATGAATAACTCATCAGCAACTCTGATGCTGAGATATGTTCTCACCCAAGGTCCACTAATTGTGATCTGATTCATATGAAGTATCCTGCTTGCAAATGTGTTGTGAGCAGAAAAAGGAATACATTCTCAACAAACAGTATTTTCAATAATTTTACCAGCTGCAGTCACAACTTTTCATTTCAATTCAAAATCCAGCTCCTTATGCTCTGCCCTATTTTGATCTGAAATGATAGAATTAATTTATTTCCTTATTCAGCATTTAAAAAGCATCCATTTCCTAATCCAGCTTTACAGCAAATCTTTGTCGGTTACTTTTTAAGTATACAAGCAAACCAGCTTTATGAAAATTAAGTTAGTATCAGAAGGACTAGATATTTACTGCGGTTGTGCTCCCTTTCACTGCCTTACTGAAAGGAGGAAAAGAGAAAACCATGCTATGTTCTCTTTAGCCCTTTTCACATCTTTAAATATACAATTTAATATAATAAGACTTAGCAATTTTAAGAAAATACTAGTTTGTGCTGAATGGCACCAGCCTCTGCTATCCAGTCCTTGCACACCCTCGTAGGTTCTCCAGCTGGAAGAGCTCAGGGTGTTTCATTTCATCTCCCCACACTTACCCTATTCTGAACATAAAATGAAGTTAGAGTACTAAAGTTTAGAGACCTTGGTGACAAATGACAGGTAGAAATGTTAAGGATTTATACTTCTTCATTATTGTTTTAAAGCTGGTACAGGTTAGCAGCAGTGTGAAAGCTCATTCTTAATGGGCAAGTGCTCACAACCCAGGCCTCAGGCTACAGTCAGATATAATTAACACCCTCTGGCAGTCTCAGAAGGGAGTGCAAAGACCATCTGAGCTGGGGAGGTTGTAAAACCCTATGTCTGTTGCACCTGAGATCTTCAAGGCTGAGGCACTCTGCTGAGAGAGTTGTGGAGAAGAGTCAGCATTGCTGCTGTCCAAGCTTTAGCTCTTCTGCTGATAATCTGGATATTGGGGACTGCGACTGGAATCTCTCAGTAGCCTAAAAAACCCCACTTTCCCTAAGGGGAAGAATAAAAGAAGAATATAAATGTGAAATGTGAAGAAGAATAAAAATGTGGCCTATAAGTACCAAATGCACAAGAATGTTCACACTTCTTATTTAAATTTGTTTTTATTCTGAAGGCATTAAAAAATAGAAACAACACTGCCTTAGAGCATGAAATCTTCCTGGCATTGGTGGAGCAGACTGTTTTCCACCTCTTCAGTACTCCCTGTTTGTTCCAGATTCGTTACAGCAATACTGCTTTTTCCAGGGCTTTATTGTTGTGGTAAATGCTTGCGTATTTTCTTCATCCCTGAATTTTGGCTGCAAGGAATCGATTCAGACTGGTATTTTTCACAAATAAGCTATTATCAGAACTTCAGAGAGAGAAAATAATTTCAGCTTTCAAAATGAATTGGCTGCTGGGCTCAGGCGCTGGCAATGTCAGGTTAGGCACCTGCAGTTACCCTGGGCTTTCAGGGTCGGCTGCAGGTGTGGCAGTGAGAAAAGGGCGGGCTTCCATAGATGCTGGGATTCCTGGGAGCTGTTAGCAGTTCTGATCATGGGGCCTGGCTTCATTCTGATGAGTATTTCAGGGCTGATTTTTAGCTTTTGCAGATATTTCTTTTTGATTTAATCATTGAAAATGACATCTAACTCAGTTGATACATACGGACTTTTCTGAAATGAAAACAAAAAACCCAAAATAGTCTCTAATATCTGTTTCCCCTCCAAAACAGTTATTTATCTGCTAAAATTCAGGTGGACTGTCCAGTTTTCTAAATTTAATGGAATAGAATCACTAATGATTTGCTATTTTATTTCTCTTAATTGTTTGGTTATGAATAAAATCAAATGGATAGAGAAATATAAGTGCGTGCTGTGAGGTGACAGCTGTTGCTCTACTGCACATTGAGTTTACTATCTATGAATTTCCTAACTTAGATTACATATTTCAGTTATTTGAGTTTCCTTAGTTCATTGGGCCGAAAAGTGGAAGGAAAGCATCCACCTTCACATAGTGGGAACAAGAATACTGTAAGTATATTAAATAATAAAGTTGCAAAATACTGCACTAAATTTTGAGTTACTTCCAGCTATCACATACGCATGTATCATCTCAGAGGCATCTTCCTGTGTGGTTTTTTTTTAATCTCTGACCTCAACTCATTCCTAATGAAAATTCCTAGATGTGTACTCATGAATGCTAATAAAATACAATATAGTGTTAAAAGCTAATCCAGTTAAATCTCTATTAGGCTCTGTAATTCTACCTGTGTGTCCTTCGTGCAAAATCAGATTTTACTTGTGTGTCTTTTAAAATGCCTCAGGTTTGCTTTTCACTCTTCCTTAAACTCATAGCCTCAGAATAAGGAAGGAAAAGTACTGGTAATGTAGACTGAAATGAAATGTGTTTGCTTCTCTCAGCTTTTTTCTGTACTGCGTGGCTCACAAACTGCTGTGTACTTGGCACTAAATCCACATGAGAAAGTAGAGTTATATTGTGAAATGGCAGCAGTTATTGCAGCATGGTTTCAGGACAAACTCACAGCTGTCAGCTTTTGGATCATTCAAGTGTGGAGTTAGTGCAGGGAAAATGTTTAGCCTCAAGGGGGAGAAAGCCAGCTGCCGTGTCCATTAGCACCCTTTGTTGACCATCCAAGAACACCGATGGCATCCAAGGCAGCTTTGTCCCAGCTCTCTTTGCTGGAGGGAATTATTGGAAGATGCCCAGTATGTGGGCAGAGAGTGACATGGGTAAAAATAAGGCAGAGGTAGAAATTAATTTAGTTTTTGAGGTATAAGTTGTTTGATTCTTTGCATACCCTCGAGTAGAGACTTAATTTGCACCTGTCATCTCAAAAAGAAGGGGATTAATGAAACACAACAGAAGACAAGACAGGCCCCTCCACCTTGCATGGCAAATACAGGAAAAAACAGGGCCTTGCATAGTGAATACAGAAAAACAAGCCCCTCTAAAAGAAAATCAACAGAATGTGCTAGTATTTGAGCCAGCACTTTTGAAATCCTCAATTAATTTTGGGGCTGAGGATATTGGGTGCTCGATCTGAGCACTCCAGCTGCACTTGAATTATCTGAGAGTAGAGATGCTTGGGATTTCCTAAAATGAGATCCCAGATGTTTTGGATTGATAAGTCTAAAACTAGTGATCATTTTTGTCAATCTTATTTTAAATTAAAAATTAAGTGCTTTCATTCATTATTTGTACTACATCATAGCACTTGGGAGCCCAGTCACAAATAGGGACCCTACATTATTCAGTACATACAAAGAACAAAAGATTGTCCTTGTCCCAGAGATCTTACAGGTTAACTATAAAACTATATAGAAACAAAGCTAAGGCCAGGTTGGATGGGGCTTGGAGCAACCTGGTCTAGTGGAAGGTGCCCCTGCCCATGGCAGGGTGTTGGAACTGGATGAGCTTTAAGGCCCCTTCCAACCCAAACCATTCTATGATCTTGAGATATGATCCATCAGCACTGTCCCAATATAATCAGCAGCCAAAGTAATGGCAATTTGTTGTTCCATTTGTGAAAACAGGGCAGGGTGAGAGGTTTAAGGGAAGGTTGAACACAAAACTGTAGGTCCATCCAGCTATTAATTTCACATCCATTGAGCGTACACTGCTGCAGACAGTATGGAAAGTTATTCTTATACCTGCAGTGGATGGATGTCTCTGTATTAGTGCTTTAATGTACCAACATTTGTTCTTGTTGTACAGTTATTAACGGTTTATTTTTTACTTTTTTTTTTTTTCCTGTTGTTGCTTTTCTTCCTGGGACTATAGTCAACAGATGAAACATTATTTCTGTATAGATTATAGTTGCCGGATTGAATAACATATCATAAGGGAAGACAGAGAAATTACTATTGATGTCCAGATGAATATCAGATGAAAATTCTCAACTTTCAGGGAAGTACTAAGTAGAAAAAGTTGTGATTGACATTGTGAAGAAAACCCACATAATAATGCAGTGCATTTGTATTATACACTAATTTCCCCATATAAGCCCTAGAGTGTGTGTGTGTATACATAGTTGTGTGTTTTCTTCTGTTGTGTGGATGGATGAAAATAAAATGTACAGGGAAATATCTGAGTACTTTGTTCTCTTTTTGTATGTGCACTGCTATTATTCCCTAGCTAATTCTTTGTATAAGACTGAAGCATTGTATTTCAATCTGTGAAAAAAAAAAAAAAAAAAAGCCATTGTTTAAATAAACAACGTAGAGGCAAGAATTTGTTTGAGTCATTGCAGAACAATGTATACACAAAGAACAAAAATCCTTAGCAGGTAGCTTGAGAGTGGTTATGTCAAGTCTGCCTAGCAGGGATGGTGCATCCACAGTGCTGTAAGTACACTGTAGATGAAGAGTATTTACGTGTGTACTTGTTCGTGACAGAAAGAGAAATCATATTGACAATGCAGACAAAGAATTTTTGAAGAGTTGTTTACAGTTTGCTGGAGTAAAGGCATAGTACAAGCCCTACTATTGGATAGTAAACTATACACTCACCATTTCTGTCAGTATTTTTACTTTTTATTTTATTTTTATTTATGAGACAGAGCCAAAATCCTGAATCTGAAAATCATATTTGGATGAGACTAAGAAACAGATGTGGCTTTTAGCATTCAGATATATCCTAGCTATCTAACTGGCTGTCTGCTGGTTATTTTTTATAGTTTTAATCACTTCCTCTAGTACATGACATTTTCTTGATCAGGGCCACCAACATTTTTCCATCTTAGTATTAAGCAATGAGGAATGATTCTTCTGTGTATGGGCAGCTGCAATGAAGAATTCTCCTGACTGTTTATGACTTTCTAACCCAAATGAGAGACTCATAGAAGGTTGTACAAATCTACTAGCAGCTGAGAATACCCCTAAAAATATCCACGTAAACGTCTTGCAAGAAATGTTCTCACATGGACCCCAAAACAGATTTTTTAAAATCTAAAAGTTTCTTTTAAAACTGCATTGAAAATATATTTACTTAAGACTTTCTTGTCTTTTGCAGGACCTTCAAGCCTTGAAAACCTTTCTTATCCTCCTACACTCCATGTTCAGCTTGTTCTTGATTACTGTTATTTTACCACTGTAAGAATTCCACTTCCAAAAATACATAAGAAAGCTTTTATTTTTGTGCTATTCAGCAGAAAATAACCACAGCATGGAGGCCACAGAAAATTGTGGATCTTGTTTCCTGCCTACTTGCATTAAACAGTAAAGAACTAAGGCCACCAGACCATTTCCATCCACCTGTGCATGTATCTCCTCTGGAGACCTGATATTGAGCTTTCTCTCTCTAATAAGCCCTTCCACTTCATTTACAAAGGATGGTGACCTTCACACTCAAAACCACTATTTTGTCTAATTACTTAGGCAGAACCAGACTGAATGTCTTTCACAGTCACTTCCAGTGAGGGGCTTGTCCTGCTAGAAGAAAAAAAAGCATTTCTGGCTTTAAACTCCTCCTTTCATAAACAGGATGGTCACCATCATTTTAAAATAATTCTATTCTAGAGTATCAAGGCTGTGATTGCAGTCATGGGTGCTGAACCTTGAGCCAGTCTTAAAACAGCTCCAGGAACATTTTCCAATAGCCTTTGATTTGGTTAGTTCCCCAGAATGTCCAGAGATACTAATCCTGATTGCTCCCCCTTCATAGACAAGGGGACAATGACTGGATACAATATGAAACTGCTGAAGGACAGGTTTGATTGTTTATTTGACCCTTTTTTCTTTTTCCTTCAGGAATTGATATTTCTAGGTTTTCTTCAGCTGGTTAAGCAAGGAGGGGTACTGTTAGTACCTACTAACTGTTAGTACCTACTGACAGTTAGTACCTACTGTCAGTAGGGCTGAAAGTAGATACTCCATATCCTTGATTTCCAGAAGGTGGTTGTTATTAGCTCAAAATAAAACAAGTATAATCAACCGGACAGTGTGTCAGTAGTTAGAAATAGCGTTAGTGAAATTTATTTTCAGTTAGATGATTTGAGTACACTTTAATGGAACTAGACTTAAATATTTATCGTGAAGATGGTGTTAATAGAACAAATAAAAAAGAATAAAATGGCCTGAAAATGTTGCCATACTTGTAATAATTATTAGGTTTATGAAGTAGAGACATAGTGTTTATAGTTGTGGGGTTGAGGGGGGGAAGGAGGTTTGGCTATTCAACCAGCCATAACAGCAAACCTCTCTCTTTTGAACTTTAAAAAATACTGACATTTTGCAGCAGTAAAATGAAAGTGGCATTTTTCTCTATGGAGTTTAATTTTCAGCAATTTTGTAATAATGGATAAAAGTTTCCCCTCAGCGTGGGTCTTAAGCATCACTGTAGCCCAGGTTTGAGTGCAAGCTTAATTTGTGACATTTACATCTCTTAAAACAAAAAGAAATTTTGTCTAAGATCATTTGTTTTTTCTACTTGCATCATTTGGAAATGTTCACAATTAGTCACCTTTGGAGCATGTTAAAGACTTGCCCTTGTTCCTCAGCGGTTTACTAGCATTTCCAGCAAGTTCATGTACTCACCAGCCTTACCCTATCTCAGTGGTGATTCCCCAGCAGTCCTTTACAATACAATCATTAGTCCGTGCTTCACAAACTAACTACCGTGCCAGGATGATGCAGAGTGCAAACAAGGCTTTCTCTGGGCTCCACTTTTCTTGTTCATCATTTTGATAGAGTTAGACCCATGAATTTCTGCCAGAAGGGTCATGTAATCTGATTTCTAGATCTCTACACTGAGATAGGTCTTTATCTAATTACTTCTGTATAAGAGGAATTACTTATTTTTATGAATAGTTTATTTTGGAAATCCATTCAGTCTGGATGTAAAGATTTTAGGAAATGAGAACGTACAAATTTACTTGGTAGTTCTTTCCAGTGATTAATTGATGTTAATGTAACGTCATTGGATTAGAAAAAGGAAAAAAGATTCTGATATGACAATAATAGGAAAATTTTCAGCTTCAGAAATGACAGATATTTCATTGTGTTTAATTTTCCTTTCATTTATGAGTTACTTGAATTTTGCTGATAAACTGAGTATGAATTGGAATAGGTTGTAGTAGAGCAAGTATTTGAAGAATAATTAAGTCTGGTGACTATTTTCTTTACTATATAAATAACATTAGACCAAGGTAGCTGTGGATTTTTTTTCTTTGTTATTTTATTTCTGGGTTTAGGTTTTTGGTTTCTGTTCATTACTATTCTCTGTAATAGAAGTGATAGAAGTAAGCAATATCTGTGGGGTTTTTTGCGATCACGTAGGCATATTTTTCATACAAGGGTGCCCATATACAGCAACACAAGATGTATATTTAGGAAACTGCAATTTCTGCAGAGCAGAGTCCTCTCAGATTTCAAAATCAAAGTGGAGTATTTCAAGTAATGCTTAGGTCTTGAACTAAATCTTTGCACAGGATATATTTCACTGCTGAAGATGTGGTACTCCACATGGAACTCCGGTGTACATCTAGAAGTGTTTAATAAATAAAATAAAACATTTTTATTGTGTCATTCATAATTTGAAAAAATAAAACAACCAAACAAAAGTGTCAGAATTGCTTTAAATTTTACGAGGTCTTCCTTACAGGCTGTTAATTTCTTTCATTTGAATGAAAATATATATCATGGATTCCTGCAATCCAAAACTTGTGAGACCAAGCAATTTTGTGTATTTTCTTCATCTTCTCATCTTTTAATAATTTTCTTGCTGCTGTAGAGAAGATGGTAATATAATGGGCAAAACATTATGGGGAAAGCATATAAAATTTCAAATGGTGATAGGAAACCCCTGAGGAAAAATATTTCCATCACAAAGTGTTCTCTTTTCAAGGGATCTTTGAAGTCTGTCACAAGACTCCACATTCAAAAATCTTCCTGCTTTGTTTCTTTTTTAAATTAATCATTTGAACATTTTGGGGGGCTTCAAATGTTTACTGGGTGATTATTAAGACACTGAAGTACTGAAGAAGACTCATGAGGCTATATATTCACCCTCATAGCCTCTTTATATTTTATTTTGACAAACCATCAATTGGAATTTTTAATTCAAACCATTCTCAAATGTTACAGCATTTTTACACAGTATATTATCAAAGTATCAAGTCCTTTGATAAGGGTAATTAAACATGCCAAGTTTTTTTCCATAGCCCTAAGTCTGCACTTGCTTAGTCTTTCATTATGTTGCATGACTTACTTCAGCTCGCTCTATTTATTTACAGCAAAGCCAATGGCAGTGTTCCACTCAGTTCTAAATGGTGGTATATTTATCATCAGGGTTAATGATAAACGATTATTTTGTAGTAGATAAGAAAACAATGAACATTAGAAAGTGCAGTCACAGAGAAATAAATGTCAGGTTTACATTGATTGTTGATGAGAGTTTTCTGGGTAGAATGAGTTTTCCATGTGCCTTTTATGTGCAAAGACAGATGAAGAAATAAACAGAGCATCCCTATTTCTCAAGAAAAATATTTTAATAGGCAATGTGAAATAAAAACTTTTTTAAAAAATAAATATAGACTTTGTGGATTCTACTGTAGTTTAAATGTAGGTTTTGTGAGCTTTCATAAAACCGTACATCTCCCATAGCAAGCGTCATGGCCTCCACCTCCTAGCAAAACCTGAAAATGCCAATCCAGGGAAATACTTGCTTTTGCATGGTCTCCAATGTTGAAGCCAGAAACCTATAGCAAGTTGTGGCCATCCTGCAGACAGCTTGCAGCTGTTATGAACATTTGACTGTGGGAGGAAAAAATTCACATTTCAAGTATTCTTCACCACTGTTAATAAGAGTATATCTCTGTTTTGGAAAAAAAAACCCAAAAAACCACAAAACTTGCATTTTGAATTAGAACCCAATTATGGAATTATTTTCCCTGTCCTCAAGCTGTCACTGAGTAAGGTGGTTTTCTTTTTCTAGCCACGGAATGAAGAGGAAATCTCTAATATTCTGTAATCGTCTTGGTTTCACAACACAATACCTGCTTTGAGACACATGTGTAGGCTGATCCTTTTTATTTTCTCTCTTTGTCTGAGAGTGCTGGAATTTCCCAGTGTTGTGCCCTTGATTGTCATTGGAATACATCCTAGCAGAAATTTCAATTCACAGAGCACAGTTTAGAAGTTTAGAATTGTGCAAAAAGTAACAAATTACAAGTATTTTAAGAAAGTCAGTAGTGAGAGCTCAGGAATAAGGTTTAGACTTAATGTTTGAGCCAGGGAGTACATTAAGTCGAGTCAAAAATAAAAGCATGTGAAACTGCATACTACTGGCATGAGCTGATTATGGTAATGCCTTAGTACAAATTTTTGAAAATCAGATACTATAAAAATATACCATTAACTTTATGTTAATAAAATATTTTGCTTGATGCCTTTTAAATTATTCATTTGAAGTAGTCTAAAAATATAAAAGAAGTCTTATTATCATTCAATTTACATGATTACTTTAAGTTCACTTTTTTGGTTTAACATAAACAGTATAAAATTCCCATCAAGCTTTTAGATATTTAAAATGTATCATTTTTATGCAAAAATTGGAGCCTGTTAGGATGTTAAGGTTGTCATTAGTATAAATATAACTTCAATTTCTGATTTGAAACTATTTTACACATAGAAATTACTGCGTTTGCTGATTTGACTCATTATTTCTGCTTTGATTATTCATGCACTCTGTTCGAGAACACAGTTTCAACAAACAAAAGCCAAAAAGCTCTATAAATTGACTTAAAATATTACAAGTATTTTTTGTAAGTAACACGGGAATTGAGGTAGCCATGGAAGGAGACATTTGGCTTACTGAATATGTGAGCTGTTATTTTTTAAGTAAGCTGAGCTTTGTATGAACAGTGGCGTTGCCAAGTATGAATAAGGTGCTTTAGGACTCCCCAAAGCAATTAAAATGAAGCAGGAATTTTTTCCTGAGGTGGAAGCCTCCATGAGCCCTTGCAGGGAGGCTGAGCAACCTTTCTGCATTATTAACTGGTGGCTGGATTCGTGCAAGATGGCAGATTCAAATGACTTCTTGATCACACTTGTTTCCTTGAAGTAGGAGCAACTACTAGGGCCTCAGAAGATTTTTTGTTCTTCCTGTGTAAAGTCCATTTCCTTTGACTGTAAAAGCGATTTTAACAGCACAGACTTGTCAAACTTTGAGCCTGATACAGCCACCTCTATGCACACTCAGCCCCTTTAATGCCATAGCCCACCTGAAGTCTCCACCTCAGTGCTGCATTTAAACCTGTGACTGACAAAAGCCACCCTGACTCTGCAAGCTTGCTACTCAGCGTCATGAGTACTCTGTGTTGTGTGAGCCCAAAATGGGGGAAAAAGAATGGTGTTTGCAAAAGTAAACTCTCAGCACTTAGTTTCATGGTGATGCAGGGAATTTTAGTCAGGACTTTCTATCAAGAGCTGTGTGCACAAAGGATTGCAAGACCGGGGAGATAAACCTTAGCAACTGGAATAAGGCCACAAAATGAATTTGCCAGCTTTTCAGTCATTCACAAGGGATATGGCCTGAAATCAAGTCAGCCCTGGATTGCCATCAGCCAGCATATGCAGGGGATTCTCACAGCTGCTGTTCTCAAGCCTTGTTTATTGTAGGAGGTCACAGAAAATAGATGGTTTCATTTCTTAAGAGTCGTCTCTGTTTTCTGTGCTAGAGACTTAATCCACACCAAAGCCACTCTGGCTGGGGAGCACTAGGCAATGTTATTTCCCTCTGATTAGTGCTTTTCCCCAAATGGTTGTTTAATCTTCATATCTAGGTTAATTTGAAATAGCAACTGAGAAAATAGAGATTTCCAAGAAGGAAGAAAATATATTGTACTGCTTTGCTTAAAAAAAAAAAAAAAGATTCACCAAGGAAAGGCATATGGATGTGGTGATTACGATTTAAAAGAAACTTCTCATGACTGATCACATTTGCACAAGTGCTACACTGTCTTAAGCTCTTTTCCAAGAGTTACTGCGAAAGCTGAAGAAAGCAAATACAATGGGAGTTTTGCAGGTAGGCATAGTCTAATTCTAGGAATTCAGCTGATGTTCCCAAGATAGGCAGCTTGTGGTTTTGGCTGTCTGTGTACTCAGGGGCAGGAAAGGAAGATAATTTTCAAAGCAAATCAGGGAAGTTTAAATAAATTACTCTCCAGGTTAAGGCTCTTTCACCCTGTTATGACTGCACAGAGGGCCCAATTGTTAATGTAGGTGTTTCTGTTGGAAATAAGACTACGAGTACAAATATTCCTCCCTCCCCTTGTTGCAGTTTAGCTTGAAGCACAATTGAAGTAGCTGATTTTTGGTCTTTGACTGCTGACCTTAGAGCTTTGTTAATGAAAGAGAACTTCCTTTGTTTCAGAGGAAATTCATTGCATGAAAACACTTAAACCTAAGGCTGAAATGTCATAATCCATGTCTTCAAAGTTTTGTTACCTTCAGGAGATTCCAAAGTAAAGAACAAAGCAAATAAACATTGCAAATTATCTTGTATGTTTTCTGTGTAATTATATCATTGTGTTTCTCTGGTTTAAGCTGGTAAATGACTCCTGGGTTTGATGACATAGCCTGTACCTCACAGGGGTCAGTGGCTACGACACAACTTCATTTAGAACTGCAAAGTTTAGAGAAAGCTTTTTCCCAAACTTCTAAATCCAGAAACCCCAGTAAAGGGATTTTTATTTATTTTTCTCCTAGCTACAGTTCTATAACCATCCAGGGAAGGAACCATCCATCAGTCAAGTGCTTGATAAATGCATTCTTTCATTTCCCCAGATCATGTAGCCCAAAGTCCAGACTATAAGAGCAGCCTTCTTTGGCATATTAACAAATAAATGGATTGTATTTTATAGAAATGTCACTAAAACTTGTTATCTGGTTGCATTTTTGAAGACTTAACATAACCAAAGCATAGGGTATTTGAGAAGATTTCATAGAGGTGTAACTGTTAATAATTTTTCAGTAGCTGGCAGTTTGGCATGATGATGGTTTTGGCTTTCTTTAGATCTATACGCAGTGTGGACATCAGTGTGTCACAGCAGAGAGAAGCCAAAGTATGTTTGATACCTGAGGCAGTAATTATTCACAAGAAATTACAGAAAGAGAAAAATGTAGCCTGAAAGCAATTCCAGGTAGTAATTCCTAACAGAAAGGTTAGAAGCAAGTTTGTGTATAATATACAAGTCTCTGAAACTGATAAAGCCTGTTGGGGGTCTTTTCTTTCTTTAAACTGGTAAGTCATCCTGTGATGTATAGATCAGGTCATGTCAAACAGGTGATGCAAGAAAATGACCATCAGCTCAGCAGTGTGGTTTTCTTAAACTGCCTTTTGTTAAACCTTGTTAAAAGTAGTGACATAGAGACAAAGGACCTCCATCATTCAGTCTTATCTATAGACTCAAACTAATTTTTTTGTGTAATGAAACCCAGGATAGAGCTATTAGTTGCTTTCATAATCTTAGAAATTGCTTGAAATGTGACTCTGTTACTTGCAACCGTAAAATCAATTTAAAGATGATTAATAGATATGTAACAGATGTCTATTGAATCAGCTGAAGATAAGTTCTGTGACCTACCAAGCATCAATATAGCTCTCCTTTCCTACAAAATAACATGCCTCTTTTTGAAACATACGCTTCAGGAAGAGCTAGGAGTACAAGTCTTCTGTCTCAGTAATGCAGCTGTACTCTTCATTTACAAACACCAGGTTTCAGTAAATGGTATGCCACAAAACTCCCTTCCCTCTGAGTTCAGCGTGTCTGCCGCTGACCCAGTGTGTGCCCCTGGAGCCTCCTATAGGTAGCTTGTGCTACTAAACTGACTGAGGTGAGAATTTGCCAAAGTGACTTACATTTCAGCAGATCTAATTACTATGGGTCTGCAGGGGTTCCAGGGCAGGCGCAGTCCGTGAGCTAGAAGAGCAATGCACAGGTCAATGAAAAACCTGTCCTTGGGAGTGGAGCACTTTTGGGACAGCACTTACTTCCTCCTCACCAAAAAACAGGGCACTTGGGATTCTCTCACAGTTATGACTCTTATATGTTCATTATGAGGAGTGGCATATGAGAGGTCTTATGAGGAACAGCTGAGGGAACTGGGGTTGTTAAGCCTGGAGTGAAGGAGGCTCAGGGGAGACCTTATTGCTACCTGAAAGGAGGATGTAGTGAGGTGGGGTCGGTCTGTTCTCCCCAGTAACGAGTGCTAGAACAAGAGGAAATGACCTCAAGCTGTGCCAGGGGAGGTTTAGACCTGAAAGTGGGAAATGTTTCTTTACTAAAAGAGTGCTCAGGCATTGGAACAGCCTGCCCAGGGCAGTGGTGGATTCACTGGCCCTGGAACTATTTAATAGGTGCGTAGATGTGGTACTGAGGGGCACGTTTTAGTGGTGGGCTTGGCAGTGCTGGGTTAATGTTTGGACTCAATGATCTGAAAGGTCTTTTCCAACTTAAATGATTCTGTAATAACTCTCTGTGATACCCATTTAGACGCATCAGCCATTCTAAAAGAATTCAACATCATTAGATAAAAAATCTTCAGCAGAGGAATTTCATACCTATTTCCACATTCCATTTTTATCTTGCATTGTACAAATGTCTTAGCTGAAAGTACCAAATGCTAATTTTGGCACTTGTGCACTTAAATGCACTGTCTCATACAATATGTAACCTTACTAGCTGGAGACAAAGCAGGATGTTATGCAACAAGAGTAGTCTTACTTTGTGCATTAGTTTATAGATTTCAGGGGGGTTTTAAGTTCCGTTTAGTTTCCTTTTTAGCTGTAGTTTCTTTGTTACTTTATTCTCCTTTTCTTTTGGTAAGCTCTCACAAGACTCATTTGGCAAGGGGTGAAATGTTCTGCGTTGTTTTGCAGCAGCACTTGTCTCTCTGGGAGGAGTCAGAGTTTGTTTCACTGGCAACTATGAAATCACCGCTGGGTCTGTCATGTGCCTAAGTTGCAGATGGTTTGCATGAGCTGCTTGTTTCACCTGCATGAAACGTCCCTCTGGACGCTGCTGTGATTCTGAGGAATATATGCACTATCAGTCACATGAAAACCAAATCATGTTTTACTTTCCTGTGACGCTAATCCTCACTAGCCATAGGTTTAGTTGTATAGTTCAGCTGCTTCTTCAGGTGAGGGAAAGAAGACACACTGGTGGGATGCGCTAGTAAGCTATAACAAACCTTTCACAGCCATCATGCAGCCTGGTTTAACCTCAGGAGATACCATTACTGATAGTCAGGGATGGATGAGAAAGAAAATCCTCACACAGAAGTTGTCAAGCATCATATCAGAAAGCAAACTTCTTTTTTTCTCCCCCCCCCACCCCCCGCAATGGATTGCCAATACAAAAAGGTTTCAAATAAATATAATAAATGTTTTTCTCCTTTACAGTAATTTTTAGAATATACATTCTGTTTTTCAGAGGAGTATATATAAAACATTGTAATATTTTTATACGCAGCCATGCTTGATGTGAAAGCTGCAGGCAATGCTGCAGCTTGTTGTTGATGGTTTGTCACTCATCTAGTTTCCCTGGCACAACTTATGTATATGCAAATACAAATTCTTGTCATGCCGCTGGATATTTTAAATGTCAAAAAACTCTGGTTACCCTGTACAAGAGTAGAGGCTTACGATGCTTGGATGCACATAATTGGGAGGAAATTACAGATCAGCTGAAATCATACTAATATTTCACATGGAAAACAATTAATACATTGAGGAGGAGAGGTTACTGTCTTTATGAATGTAAGGCCCATGAAAGGTGTTCAGTTATCACATCGGAAGTTTCATATCTATTACTGTTAACCTAAGACACCAGCACATTGTGGTTAGAGAGAGCAAGGCACTGCTTTCAGAAAGTTTGTTCATTATTTAGATGCTGAAAGAAATGGCCACACTTTCAGATACTCTCATCACGTGAGATACTGACTGCTTTCATATGTCAGGATACAAATGGCAGGAGGAGAAATCCTGAGTACCGAATCCTTCTGAAAATCTCCCATTTACTCTTAGCAAACTTAAAAAATCCCCAAATACATGATTTTGTTCCTCATATTCATTCTTTAGCTGGGTCATGGATTTTTAACATAAATACATTTTATACTATTTTTAAAATGTTGAGTAATAGTTTGGATCCCAGATATTGACACTCTAAGTGAATATCAGGATCTCATTAAAATGGGATCTTTAATTTGACATAACATGCATGGATGGTCTGAACAGTAGGATAGATGGCTAGACTGGTCAGCCTCTAGGTATATAAGATGATATAGAAACTTCAGACATATCTGAGGTGAATAGGACTTTGATATGTCAATCTCAAGTTGTAGACGAGATGCAGAACTTTATTACTGAAGAGTTGCTTTCATGAAAAGAAGCAGCTTTGGGGTGAAAAACTGGAAGCCAGCATTGTTATGATAGCTGGTTTTCCTACCTTAAAAAAGTTCACTTTCATCTTGTGGCACAACACTCAAATTGTAAGACTGAGAATCACATTTGCTTCTCAGACTCTCAGGCAAGACCCAACCTGACATTTGTAGCATGCGGTATCAGTTGTCTGTATCAGGAGGGAAACTGCGGTCAGTTGTCAGACCTCTGTGATGTTCTTAGAAGGGGATATGAAACCACAGGCTGTAGCAAATCACAGGATACGAATGTTGCATCTTCCCTACTTCCTCTTTCTCTACTTGAAAGACAAAGTTACAAACTGAACAGAAGAAGAACCTCTGCATTTTCTTGTTAAGTAACGGTTCCTGACTTGAACTGTTCTGTTTGTGAAGGGGGCGTGGGGTGTGGAAATCGCTTTGAAGCGTTAAGCTTTGTCTTCCTGGGGAGTAGCTATGTGTAAAGGCAGAGCTGCGATATTGGCTTGCCGAGCGTCACGCCACCTGCTCACCGGGTAAGTGACCTTGGGATTGTAACGCAGTCACACACCAGCAGCCTGATGCTTCAAGCCTGAAACTGCCTGCCGATGGCAGCTTTGTTTTATTTGTGTGGAAACTGCTCAGCGCTGACATTTATAGCATGATTGTTGCTCTGCTCAGATCCTTCTCTGATCTATTGATCTGTGCTTTCTTTTCTACTGACAAAGTATTCCATAGTCATTTGTAAACCCTTGAAATTAGCAAAAGTCATCACCATAACATTTTTAAATAAATTGGACATTCACAAATTGCTGAAAGGTCATGACGCCAGCAGGAAAAACAGTGGTCCAGCCCCTAAGCTTAGCAGTGTTCATCGGAAAGCCAAAGTACCTTCTATACAGGCTCACAGTATGGGCTCAGAGTCTGAATACTTGTTTTCCCCTTTCATTGGCAGGATTAGAAACACAGTCAGATTTGGGAAAGAGCTGTCTTGCACAGTGCTGGAGAATGCAGCCTTTGATTCTATCCCACACTCACAAGAGTGTGAAATATGAGAGACTGAATCTACCCTACATTAGCTGTGTTTAGTGATAACAGCCTCCTGTGCTGAACAACCACTAAGCTCAGCACAGGTTGATCTGTCCTGAGGAAGAATCCCTGTACTTCCTCTGATGCACAAGACAGGAATGTAGAAAAGCGCTTCATGTAGAAATTAAACCATCATTTTGTATGTCTAAAATAGTTGCACTATTAAATATAACAGTAAATCCTAAATCAGTTTTTAATTGGTAAATGAAGTGATTAATCATTACTTAGTGAAGTCATGACGAATGCAGACCAAGCTGGCAGTAGCTAAGATTTTCCACTCTAAACATTTGAAAAGTTCAATGGCAACTTGAAATTGTTTTGGGAGCTATAGTCCATGTCTCAGTTGATACATGTCTATATTACTAATCATGACAGATATATTTTTTCATATTTGCCAAGAATAGAACCAGAAAAGCGCTCAACAGGGAGAGAATGATTTTCATTCTAAGTCACATACATTATCCTTTCACTTCATTTGGAGAAGTAAAATGTCTCAGTCATAAGAGACCAGGCTGCTGGGACTTACAAAATCTGTGCTGATCATGATCATAACATACTGTGCAATACACAGGAAAATATTTTGCCAAAAGCTTCACTAGCAAAAAGAGATTTGTTTCATTTCTAAAGTTTCAGACCTAAGACACTACAAATGTTCCTTAAGGAAAGAGATCTTGTTTGAAATATAATATGGATTTCTTCCAACAACACGGAGGGTTAAGATGGTAGGAGAAAAGAGAAATTTTACAGGAACTGATTACTTATTAACCAAGGCACATAGCCTGACTTGTGTAGTCTCGAAATGGATCAGACACACTGGCAAAAGATCAAGGATCATACAGAAGCTTAATATGCTTTCCCATTTTTATATAGGATTCTGTCTCATAACTATTGAGAAGTAGTCATTGATTGCTGCCATAAAGGAAAAGAACAGTCACTCCCCATGAAGCACAAATTAACAGTAATATGCAGAAAATATTGGATGTTGGATGCCAACAAGTAAGAATAACAAAGAAGCATGTCTGCATGAATAAGAAGTTATTATTGCTCTTTAAATAACACTTTTCGAGCAACTTGGAACCGAATTGGGATACTGACAAATGCTGACTGGATATAGTCAAAATGGTTAAGGCTTTTGTGTCATTGTTTAAACATGTTTGAATTTTAAGGATAGAATAGATATATGAAGAGAAGAATAATTGAAGAATTCATGTACAGAAAAAAAAGACAAAAGTAGGAAATGTGCTAAAGAGAGAACTCAAGAGAATAAGATTGATCTTTATCATTCACCGTTTCTCCTAGGAACTTACCATTATTTCCAGCTGGTGTTTTTACTGAAGGCTTTGCACAATGCAAAACATTGGGAAAACTTGCAATCCATTTACACACTGTTTGTTCCTCCTTACTTGTTCTGTTGTAAACAGAAAAGGATGCACATTGTCTCATACTTCAGATAAAGTGAAAAAATGATCATTGGAGAAATTCTCATAGAATTTTTCTCCTTCACCCTCATTCTCAGAGGATCAGTAAAACTAAGGAAATAAAAGAATACAGCAGCCACCATAACTGGCAATAAAAAGACTTTTGTGACTCAGTGACTTACTCATTGCATCAGTGACTGTCAAGTGTCAGGTGCATAAGGATTTCTCTTTTTCTGAGGCTAATATATCCACAATCACCTGTTTGCATTTGTAGAAGGATATCACACCTCACGCATCACAAGTGTAGACATTCCTAACCTGGCTCAACAGATGCCATTATGCTTTAAAAAATCAAGCCCAGGATGAGCTTCACCTGGTGCGCCTTGGTAGGGGACAAGCTCAGTGAACCCAGCTGTCTGCATTCAGTTATATTCCAAACTTTCCCTCTGTTATATTTTCATGCCATGGTTTTTTACATGTTGAATAAGAAGGATGGATTTCACGAGTGATGGATGTTATCCATCCCTTTATTATCTTAGATACTTACGCAGTTGCAATACTGTTGTGCCTGTAGACCATGCTACTGTAATTGGAATAGATATTTTGTTTTAATATAAATGTTGTAAAAGGTATTTTTATCACCTAGGAGTGGATATAATGGGCCCATCCTATGCTGGAGAAGAAAGACCTTTTGTAAATAACTATAGAGGGCATAATATTTTAATAAATTTTAAATACAAACATTTGCAATTACACTTTGTGGTAGCTACCTCAGCTCTTAATGCTGAAGTTCAGCTATATGTGGCACTGACATTTTTTCAGAGAAGATTCTCATTCTTCCAGAAAGAATATGTATTAATTTTGAAAGTCATATTTACAAGTAACCTACATAAGACCTGCAGATGTCTTGAATTTTTATTAGGTATTCTTTTGTGAATTACAGATTCAGTAATTGTAAGTTGGGCGTTTGAATATATCATGGCTACTCTTGGTGCAATGCATTTTCCATTATAAATAAGATTCTCTTTATAAGACCTATCCCCCAGTAAACAAGATGTTGTCTCCATTTGAAAGAGAGCTTCAGAACAAAACGGCTGATAGAGGCCTGCTTGCTTTTTCTTATGCTTTATTCTTCATCCACTTCTAATGTGCTTTCATATTTTGATTTATTAAGGCTCCTAAAAAGACTGAATTGAACAGTACTCATAATTTTTTGTTGAATACAGTGACAAGAATTCTCTACTGGAATATATAACCAAATATATACTGATAAAACAGTAGCACTCAAATGAGAGTAATAGTGAAATACTTGTGTTGGGACGGCTCATAAAGTTTTGGCCATCTGATAAGGAAACCTTCATCATGAACTTAATACAAGTGGGGTCTAAGCTATTTCACATTACCAGTCCCTTAAATGCGCTTTAAAGAAGCATCTGCTTCTTTAACTGTCTCATAATGTGTATCAGAATTGAATAGCCGCATTTGCTCAGTTTCTGTTTAGTGTTTTCACTCAATATATTTGAGTCTGGCTTATATACATAGTAAATATATTGTTTATGTTCCTTTGGTTATGGCTCTTTGAGTTTTTTGGTTTTTGGGGGGAGTGTTGCAATTTAAAACTCATTCTTAAGTATTTTGAGGAAGAAAACTTATATAATGTGAACATAGTTACTTTCAAGTGCATCTGCCATTATCATCTACTTGCATGCAAGTTAATTTGCTAGAGTAGTTTAGCTGATAATTGAACTTTTTTAAACAGATGTACATATGCTGTGTGTATGTCATAAAAAAAATAGAAAGTCCTCATTCCAGTTCTTGGAGAACTGAATGTGTAAATCTCTGCCTGATTCAGATGGCCCAATTTTTCACAGGCAAAGATTCATTAGAAACCTCATGAAATCTTTAAGTTCTTCTGTAAAATGTCACAAATGAATTTTCATATTATAAAATTTGCTGATCCAAATCAGAATCTCAGATATTTATCCTTAATAAATGGACAGTAAAAAAACAAATCAGGTTATTACGATAGTGTGACTTCTGGAGTAACGTGGTAATTATGAAGAAAAGCAGAAGAACTATCCACAACCTCTGTATTTAGTTTACAGTCTCTCTTAAGATGAAGGATCCTCCTGTGTTAATAGAAAAGATATTTTGTCTAAGAAAACGTAGGAGAGAAAGAAAATGGTCAAACCCCGCAGCTATGATATGGGTGGACAGAGAAAGGAGATGCAATTCCTGCAAGTTCCAGAATTTTTATTAAATCTGCTAATGTCTTTTCTATTTAGATGCATATAAAATAAACAACTTATCAAATTTAATATATACGCGTAATGGGTGATCTGATAAAAGCTATGGCCCTTACACCAAATGTCTACGCATTATTTCCCCTTTTATAATTATACTGATATTCTCTATTGTGAGAGATTCACAATAGGAATTCTCATATTAATAATAATAATAATAAAAAAAATCGAATTTGTAGAGCAATTACTTGGTGTAGTTGCCTGTAATCTTCCAGAATCTTTTTTCTTTGTGTGCAGATACTTTCTTATAAGTACATTAATAAAGAATAAATCTAAACAAGATAAGAAGAGAAAATTGGAAACCTTCTCAGTGCATTTTCTTCCCCACAGCAGGAATTAAAAAATAATTTTGTTTCTTTTTTCCAGTTCTTTGCTGTTGCCCAGCCAGCACCCGAGGGATCACAAACGAACCTGGGAGTAAGTAATTAAAATTCAAAGCTTCAGCATTCAGATACGTTTTACACTTCCTTTTGCTTCCAACTAGCAAGGAATTTTCCAGACAAGCTTTTAATTAACAGGTGAGTTTAATTGATATGTGAGTTTTCTGTAAATGGAAAGGATATCAGTGAGAGGTATGGGAGGACTTTCATGCTCACAGTTTAAGACCATTAGTTTATTTGCACATTGATGTTTTTGTTGAATCGATTGTCTTTAGTGAATAAACAAAATGGAAGACTGAAATATTGGAAAGATCTGAGGAAGAGTTAACACAATGATGGCTAACTTTGATAGCACCTTCTAACATGAAACTCTACCTCAACTATACCTGACAGAGATTAACCTGCTGCCTCTATTAGAAAACAAGAGTGATGGAAATTCATAGGCATCCTAAGCAATCTGTTGTTGTGTGATTTCATTAGGTTGAGACTAAATTCACTTTGCCATCTAAAATATAGGTGGCAACTGGACTTGTATTCCAGTGAGTGGAGAGTCAGAAGTGTTGAACCCACCTTAAAATGAGAAGACACCTCCTGTGAGTGGCTAAAAGCCTGGTTTAAAAATTTAGACAACAGAAAATTATTCCCTAATGTTTAACATGAATCTTCATCACTGTTGAGTTGTTTGAGGGTTTAGGGTTTGGGGCTCTTTTATTGGTTACCAGGGGTATGGAATTGTAAGTGTGGGTTGGGTTTGGGGGGAGCTTTTTTAAAGGTTGATTTCTGAAAGCAGACCAGAATATGGTGAAACCTGATAATGTAACTTCTGTTATGAAGTCAGCTATTTTAAGAGACTGTGCACTGGAAGCATTTTATGAGACGCGACCAGGGAAGAAGTTTCTTATGGTTATGATAGTACGACAGCCCAAACATTTGTTCATGAAAAGAGTTACTTCCTCCTCCATCATTATTGCTGTAGCTCCATACGAGTGTGGTGGAAGAGTTGGGGAGAAAACAATGGTATTGTGTAGTTAACATGCTCTTGATAGTGAGTTCCACATTTTCATCTTACTGCCAGTCTTTTTGAGTATTTGTTGCCATATTTATTTGATTCAGTATATTTATGTGTATAAGCAAGTGATTTCTACCTTGAGCAAGACCTAATTGGGCATTTAATATAAAATTGTCTTGTAATTGGATTGTGCAAGCTCCTACAAGAATATTTATAGATTCTTATGTTCATATGAAGACAGCCTAGCTTTTTCTCTGGGAGTATTTGATCTGTCTTTGTGAAATATGATCTTTCAAGGAAGAAAAATGTGGAGATTATTGTTTAAAAAAAACACCACTTGTCTTCCAATAAGGTACATTTTTCATAATAAACATTCAAATGACTCCAGCCTTTCAAATAATTTTTACAATCTCCCATTATATAATTCCTTGTGGGTAGAATTAAGGCTATGGTTAATATGACATTTACTGCATTTGTAAGGAGAAACCAAGCCGTTTTCTGCTGCAGAAAATGCCAGGTAAACATTCAAATATTAAACATTACACGTCCTAAAGGATAAATGTGCAGCTGTCTTTCCAAAGGTGTGGGTGTCCCTTACAAACTTCATCCCTACTTTCTACACAGGCACTGAAAATGAATAACCTTTCCCAGGGGCTTTCTGATGCGGTGGAAACAGCCTTTCTCTGTGTGTGTTAATCAGTGGAGCACAGTGTCTCATATACAGCCCACCTAGGCTCTCTGGGTATCATATTCTTCTGGCTGTAGGGTAGGTTTGTGTTGGTTGCAGTTGGCATACTGTAGCTTTGCTGGTTATGTTTGACAGTGAGGCAAGGGTGTTGTTTCTTTTAGGGTTTTTTAGTGTACAGTTGATTTTATGGGTTACTTGGAGTAAACAAGCATGAGAACTATGTTAATTTCCCTTTAAGATCTCTGAAACATAGGTGTAAGATGTTGTCTTTCTGTTTTGATGGCTTGCTTTTTGTTTGGTATCAATCACATTTACTTTTGTCCTGTTCTTTACGTATTACACACTGCTCAGAGTCTTAAGAGAAAAAAATCAAAGTGGGAGGAAAATGCCTGTGCAATGCAACATGCTGATGCTACTGAACTTCATTTCTCAGTACATAAAAACCTGCCTGTTTCATGAAAAAAACAACTCATTTAATTAGTCTCTCATTTCCATGAATCCCATAGTCCAAATGTATTTTCTTGGCTTGCCTTTATAACCTTACAATCCATCACAGTCATGTTACAGGAGGGAAGCCTAGCTAGAGAAGCATTTTGCTTTACAGTTCCTACTGCCTGCTAAACCAGCTTCCATCTTTCTCATTTGCTACATGTATTTATTTCTTTAGAATTAAACATGAGCAATGATCCCTACAACAAAGCTGTACATGTATAATTAGTGTTGTATTCAAGTGCACAAAGTTAAAAAATTGAGGTTCGGATGGGGGCTTGAGAACTCAACTACCCAGCTAATTACCAAAACGCGTGTCTCCATGCACTGACCAGCTAGGGAACATGCCTCTCTTTTCTTCTAAAACAGATGGTGCTTTCAGTGTACTGTAAGGTCACCAAATTCAAGCTGTTACAAACCAAAAACTAATTCCAAAGTTTTGCAGCTCTTGTAGAGCTGACTTTTCCAAGCAACTCACTCTGTTATAATGTGGAGGAACCAGTGTGCTAGGCACAGTAGTGGCAGAATGTCACCAAGCATCTGGGAGGCTGATCTAAGTCACTCTTTGGGACTGATCCAAGGATCAGAGAGTAAAGGCTTAAAGCCACCTTTAACTTCCCAGGAGCTGAATTGGGCATCATAACACTAACCCAAAGAGCTGGCTCAAAGCTTTATGAAATTGTAGAATATGAGAAAGCAAGCTGTGAAGACTTAATCCAGATAATATCACAGATAATATCACAGTGGTATAATGATGGGCTGGAGCAGCAACTGGGAGATTTGGCAGAGGCTATGTCACAAAATGGCCAGCATTTTCTTCTTCAGGGTTTTATTATTTCCATGTTAAAATAAAAGATAGGTTGTTAAAACAAATATTTTCAAAGTATTTCACCATATACTGAGCAGTGAGCACTGCTGTACACTGAGAAACAAATTAATGAATCAAACATTGCAGCACTATCCACAGGGGCTCATTTAAAAGCAAATGCATGACAGAGCTGGAAACCAGCTTAAATGCAAATGAGCCAATGTGATGAAATCTGTAATGTTTGATTCATTAATTTGTCTCTCATCGTACAGCAGTGATCATTGTTTAGTGTGTCCTACTAATGAAAGACCCTTAAAGACAAGGATTTCCAACTTTCTAGATGAGCTTTACTTTAACAGAGAAATTCTGTCACAAAACCTTTTATGATCATGTCAGATTCTTGCAGCATCTGTACTAATTAGCTTCATAAAAAAGTAATGTTTAATATATATTTTAGTTTTCTTATTATGCAGGCTAGCAGATGGAAAGAAGGAGAGCCAGCATCATACGATCCGCTAGCTTTCCAAAGGCCACCAGCAGCTAATATGTGATAGATAAAAGGAGAAAAATGCTGGAAAAAATAAAATCTTGGCTAAGTGATGACATAGAAAAGCCTCCTCCCCCCACCCATCTTTGGGTATAGTTACTTGCCAGAAGAAAAACATGATTGAATGCCCAAAGGGAGTAGGGGGGTGGTCAACTTTATTTTTTACCTTATAGAAGTTCAACTATTAAATGTCACTTTTCATAGGTGTCCTAGCAATGTATATTCAATCCTGTATAGACCGCAGTGACATCAGGCTCCATTTGTCACCTCCCTAACTCAGCCTATAGTTGTGTTTCAGTTCTCAGTTGTTCATGAGACTGTAAGATTGGGGAAGACAGGACAGAAAAGGTTTATCAAAATAACTAGCTGCTCTAAAGCCCATCGTAAAATGTAGCAACCTGGGCTCCAGAGACAAAGAAAACACAGAAATTTGCATAGGTCTGGTTTTGCTAGGATTCAATCTGATGATTGCTTTGACTATTATGGCTCTCCCTCCACAATGCATTTTTGACAGATGGGTGGCACTGGCCTCACAGTGTACCAGAAAAAACGAAAGACAGGAGTCTGTTGCAGCTTATCAGCAGCACATAATAAAAAATAGTCTCGGTTAGGATTCACATTTTTGAGATTCTTGTTCCAAATCCAAACAACATGAACTAGGCCAATCTGTCTATTTATTTCCATTCTGTATTTACAATGGGGTGACATTTAGGCAAGTACGGAGCTAATTGCCTTGCAGGTACCTCTAGGTATTGACATCTACAGTTAATCACAATGCAGGTACACTCTTGATTCAAACATACCAATTTTTAACACATCACCATAGAAACATGATGTATTTACCAGGTTCTGAAGCCATTTTTTTCTGATAGGACAGTTTCAGTTCTCTTGCCTTTTTCTGAGATTGCAAACTAAGATGTCAAATATCTGCTCCAAAAAAGCTAGTTCTTGAGGGTAGCAGGAGAAGGTTGTAATGTCATTAGTAATGACATATAAAGGTTCCTTTCTGTGAAAATGACTGTCTAAATCAAAGCATAAGGAATCTGGCCCTGCTAAACAGAATTAAATTTTCATGGCATACTATATACTGAAGCAAAACAATACCCACTTTTGCAAAGGCTTCCAAAATCACTTGAAAAAGGGGATTGAAATAGGTGTGTAGAAGTGCATGAATCAAGATTTTCTCAGTGAAAAGCTCCTGTCCTTACGTGTCCAGAGATGTGAAGTAAGCTGTTGGGATGAAATTCTGAAAAACCAACCAAAGGAAAAAAAAAAAGGTGCAAAAACTTTAGAACTTAAATTCCACAAAAGTTTCTTTTTTTTTTTTCATCTACCATTGAACTTATGTTAGACACAGATTTTTCACTTAAATCTTGTTTTCTGTGTGGTAATCACTGAGTTTTCATTTTCTTCAGCACCATTTAAACTCCATTTCTGCCTACCATCCTATCTGACCGTAGATTAATGGTGTTACATATCTTCCCTGGATTCAGAGTTATTTTGACATTTTTGGGAATAATGTCTAAATAGCTAATTTTTAGTCCATTAATAGCCAGCTCTGTTCTGCTAAGCCAATGACAAAAATCCTCCTTGTGTCAATGATTCAGAACCAAGACCAAAGAATGCTGCAGTGTGTTTTGCATAAAGCCATAGCTTTACTTACTTGTTTTCCTTTAATCCAGTTTAAAATAATTCTGGTGGGTGGTTTTGAATTTAGCAAACCTGAATTTATTGTAATAGCAGCTTCTACCCTAGAACCAATATGACATCTAATTACTTATTCTATGTCCCTCTTTTGAATGCGTTGTCTTCTATTTCTTGTGATTAGAAATGCAGTATCAGGTGAGCTTTCCACCCAGGGCACAGTGATTCGTGTGGCTTCTTTCTGAAAAGGCTGTTGTCCATTCTCTGGGCAAGCATGGGAGCAGCGTGATAAAGAGCTGGGCACGGCAACTGCTGTGCCTTCCAGCGGGGAAAGCAACTGCAGGTGTGCTGCTTGAGATACGGAGTGGGGCGAAGCGCAGGGTGAAGGGCTTGGGAGAGGGACTGCGGAGCTGACTGCAGACAGCCAGCTGCTGGAGTGATAAAATTTTCATTCTCTGTAATCACTAAACCAGTTCCACAGTGTCGGCGGGGAAGGGTTAACAGAGTAATACCGGGGACATGGAGTAAGTTGATCTTGTGCTTCATATTATTTTTTTCAGTCTCTCTTCTTTTGTGCTCTTTGTATTATTCATTTCTGTCTATTAGATCTTTTCTGGTCTTTGAAGTCCTACCTAGAACACTTCTTTTTTCTTCAAAACCAGTTTTTGCTTATCTTGAAATTCACAGCTTTGCTGCTTTTATGTTGATGAAGCATTTTCTCATAGTTATGTTTATTTCCATTCTCAAACCATTGTGGGTCTATTTCCTCACTTCTGAATGCCATTCCATTTCTTAGCGTCTCTTTTCACCATCTCCTTTAGCATGTCCAATCCTTCACATCAGTCTTTCCAATGGTTAAATTCCTCAATTCTTCAGCTGATGGTATCAGACCTGTTTATGTTACTAGGCATAGCCAAAGAATTATAACTTGTATGCGCTGTTCCGCTTCATGCACATGTTTATTAGTAAGCTAGTAATGTTGTAAGAAGTTCCACTAGCCATTGCCTGATGTAGTGTAGAAAAATTACAGTATAGTAATTCAAAAATGTGTTATCTCACAAGAAGGCTGTGCTTATGAACTTCTACTTGCTGCCACACTACAGCAGGTGGTTTTAGCTAGTTAGAGAAAACTTTAAGAACTTTCTTTTTTAGGTTATTTTAAGATACTATAGGAGCTTTGCAGATCAAAAGATGTTGTTGCTAGACAACTGAACTAAATGCTTCACAAGCCACTAGAGATTTTATTTCAGTATTTTCCAAAGTGTTTCTGTTGAACAACAAAATGTTATGCCTTTCTCTTTACTGACATTCTATTTTAATGTTACGTAAAGTAGCTTTCAAAAGTGACAGTCACTGCTCCTAGTCCACAGTCTGTATCCAAGAATGTTGTTTTAGTTTTTCCCATAAGTGTTTAGGAAATAACTTTGTAGTTTTAGTATAGGCATGGGGGGGGGAAGGGGGAGGAAACTGGAGATAACGACAGATTTAAAATTAATAGAACAGCTACAGCTGCTAAAAACTATTTCCAAGGTCACTGACCTGTGTGTTTAAGCTCTTGACAGGGCAGGCATTGGCATGGTTGAAGGCTCAGATGCAGTCTGAGCAGTTCCCTGGTTACGACATCATGCTGCAGACATGGTCAGTCAGAGCACTGCGGGGCGGAGATTTCTGAGCTAACTCTGTGGGTGTCAGCACATGAAGCAGAGCTATGGTGCCTATGGATAGCACTGCCTACGTGCCACTGTGCCCTGCTAGTGTAAAAGGGAGTCTGTAAAATACTGTTCCACAGAGGCCCAAATGGCAGAGAAGTGGATTACTTTTTATCTTGTCAGCCTTTTTAAGGATTCTGCACTAAACAGATGAGTAGATGACAGAAAGTTTGACTGATAGTTTACTTGGAGTGCAAATAAACTGGAACAAACTTTAATTTAAAAAGTTTTTTTAATTGGAGCTAAGCTGTAAAAGATGATGGTAGGTAGGATATGATTATAGTATATGGTATAATATGGTATATTATGGTATAGTAGGGTATGATTCTGTTATCATGGCCATAGATATACCTTGACATAAAAAATCCTTACCCTGAAGATAGTTCAGCACTGGAGCTGGCTGCCCAGAGAGGTGTCAAAGTCTCCCTCCTTGAGTTTTTCAAGTCTGGAACACCCCCTGAACCAAGCTTAGGGTTGAGACAGATGACTTCCTGAGGTCCCATCCAACCTCAGTTGTTGTCCTCTTCTCTGATTGTAAACCCCCTACAATGACCATGTTGCTTTTTCCAGTAGTGAACTATTCAGAAATAGCAGTACTGCTTAACTCTCAGTTACTGGCAGCACCTTTCCACGAAAGAATCTCAAAGTATTTCTAGAAAGAGATACAGGTGATTTGGGAGATAACTGGGACAGAGTGGGATGAAGCAACTTGTTAAAGGCCACCCAGCTGGGCAGTTCTGGAGTAAGTGATGACCAACAAATATCCTGCTTTCCAGTGCTCTTCCCTTTACACACTGCATACTCTTTCACAGTTGTAGAGATGTATGAGCTGGCTGCAGGCATGTTCCTAAGCCACGCGGCATCATACTAGAGACCTAGGTGGAGAGCAGCTAGTCCTGTGTCTATGTTCACACATGCTGCTTCTCAGCAAGGCTAATTAGATTGGAGGCAGCATCAAACTGACACAGGCAAACTGGTTTTGTCTCTGGAGGCAGCTGCTTTGATCTGGGGCAACAGGGTCCACTGCACCATAGTCAGTCAAGCCTGGACTTGCCTGCTGCTTTCCCATGAGAGGGGCAATGTAATCTTGTATTCATATCATACAGAGGCTCTTAGAATTTTTGATTATATTTTACACAAAGTTTCCTGAGAAAACATGGAAGCTTGATCAGTATTAAACAGAAAATATCCAGTCTGTCAGAGAAAGCACAGGAGCCAGTACCGGCCTCTGAACTAGTCAGCTGAGAAGCTTAGATTGCATAAAGAAACTACAAAATGAGGTCCACCATGAAGTTCGTAAAGCCGGATGAGCTGTAGCACCCTGTCACATTATTCTTAGTGATTCTGGATATGTCAGGAGAGCGCGCAGGAGCTGCCCAGTGACTATTGCCAAGTACATGCTCACAGCATGTGAGACTGTGTTAGGCTGTTATGTTTGGTGCATGGTGCATTTTAAAGGCTGGTTCAACCCTTCATGTAAGTTATGTGTATTATTAGCAATAGAAATTGATCCCATGAAAGTAGCATAACATAAATAGAACAGTTCTGAAGACTCATTAGCAGGATAAGCAAATATCATGTATTATGTTTTGTAATTTATTCCTTTCATTTTGAAGTGCTGCGCAGCTGATTAATCAAAAAGCAGTAGTACTGTCCATTTTGCTTTTGTGTAAAATTGAATTTCATTCTTGTGAAGAATCTTTAAGAAATAACATCAGGAATTGCAGTGAACATTAAAAGGCATTGTACAGGAAAACCTCACAGATTTCCGAGTTATTTAACTGGTTTTTCCTTAAATCCGAGTATCCCCTCTTTGTCTTGTAAGACACATGACTAAACCAATTTGGTCTTTAATCCACAGAACATGCTGCCAACCTCACCTGTCTGTTTTTGTGTTAGTGGTTACTTGACTATGACTACAGATGTGAGAAACTGAATAGTAATAAGTCTCTTGCTTATATTTGATATGCAATTTTTAGATGTTTTATACTATTTCCATATATACATTTGGTGAGAACTAGTCTTTAAAATTACTTTTTACTTATCTTCATGACTCTAGACTTTGAAGTAATACTTCAATGACAGCTGAACTGAGACATTTTAACAGTTCCTGAACAGGGGCTGGACAGACCTCTCAGTATTCTGTACCACGCTAAAGAACTCCTTCCCTCTTGAAAGTTTTATCATGTAGGAGGCTATTAAAGTTATGAGTTTAGGCTGAGGCATGAATAAATCCTGAGTTTTACTGATGATGTCATTATAGTGGTCAATAAAATACATAGAAGCAAACGCTTTTCATGCTCCTAAGATCAGCTAACCAAATCAGGATACACGAGCAATTAACTCTTTAATTAAGATGAATGGATGACATTAGCCCTCCTTAAACCCTGCTCGTCAGCATTTACAAATAGAAAAAGACGGATGTCTCCTTCCTAAGAAATCTAGCTTTTATTTTTCATTCTTCGACAGCATCTCATTCTTTCCACTTTGTAAACAAATTCGCTGATGAACACTGCCAGCCACAGAGATTTAAACAGCCCTGTTCAATCAGTGCTATTTCTCATTGCTCAGTGATAATGCGTATGAATTGAATTTATTTTCTAGGCAAGTTGCATTGAATCTGTGTTTCTAATTAAGAAAAATAAAGGGCTTTTGATGCCCAAATGCATAAGATCATATGAATTCGAACAGCATGACATGTTATAGGCCATATAGTTAAATACCATGAAACTTCTTGTCTTTGAACTGGGTTATTAGTTCTGACAAAGGTGTGTGTAAATTGAGGGAATAAAGTCTCTCAGTTCTCTGTCCTTGCAAATCAGAATAATCTGTCTGGAAGCAGATAGCTTAACTCTTCCTACATTAAATACATATACTACAGTATGTTTTCAGAAACATGAAAGTTTCCCATCGAGATGTTGTTGCCCTTTCATAGATCTACAAAATTACAGGTTTTCTATTAACAAAGTCAATTTATTGCTACTTACTATTTTTTATGGTATACAATGCATGTCCAAATTCTGAAAAGGAGTAATCTGCTTTCCTACTACATGTATTTAAATAGCATAAACAGCATGTGTAGGACACAAATTGGAACCAACGCAACTGTTGAAAACAGGAATTTAATAGTTTTCCCTGGTAATTTTACCTGTCTGTAATGTTTGATGTACATCCTTTATCTGTAGTGACGGTGAATTTTGTGAAGCAGAATTTTGCAGGGCAGTATTAGGATATTGCTATCTACTTCTGTAAAATGTCCTTTGTTTCAGAGTCAGAAATGCTGAACATTTATTTAAACCCAGCCTCTCTGATGAATGGAGAGTCTCTATGATCTTTCTTCCCATCGCTGCACCATCAACTGGAGGGGGAGGGAGGGAAAATCACTGCATCTATTATGTTTCTGGTACAGCTGTACAGGGTTGCATCAAAGAAACAGAAAAGTTCTTTGAACACAGACAGATTTCTGCATAGTCATTGGTTTAACAGCAGTTAAGAATAATGACGTTTTCAGCTTTCATGTACACTTACTGAGACATTAAAAGTAGTAGTACAAACGTTTTCCTGAGATACGTTAGCTCTGTGGCCTGACCTAATGCATCTGTGTCCTGCTGCTGGTGTCAGGTACAGGAAATTATTCATACAACGTTCTCATCCCTGTTGTGCCGTGTTCTGTTAACCACAAGCCTCATCCACAAGATGATTCCTCTGAGATGCTTTGCCAAGACTATTTTGGTTTCTTTTTATTAAGAAAAGAGAAAATAGTTTGAGAAGGTGGAGACCTGTATATATATAGGAACAAAGTGGGAAGTAGAATTAAGACCATAGCAATGGTTAAATATGCAGTTACACAACATGTGTCTTTACCAGATTGTGGAGAAGTTGACAGGAGTCAATGTCCCAGTGGCTTTATATTAGTTGTAGCAGAGGGTCTTTCCATTCGGGCAGTCCTTAATTCTTCAGCATCTGCAGAACTGGTTTTAACTTTGCTTAGTGAGGTCCAGTGAAGGAGAACTGACATTTTGCTCCAATTTAAGTAGCAGGAACAGAATGGCAAAAGCAGTGAAAGAGCATTCTTGACTGCCTTTTCTAGGTTCAAAAACTATGGAGCTTTTTATGTGGCTTTTCGCTCTCTGTGGCATTTGTGAGGAGAGGTGGGACCTAGGGAAGGGTAAGACGATGTGGGCAGCGGTGTCACTTGCTGTGTGTAAAGAGAAGTTCCCGTCGCTTTCAGGTTTCTCCAGCAGCTTCCCCTGCAGCACAGTCTGACCTGCAGGGGAGACATCCCTCTTTCCCTGCACAGACAAGCTCTGGCTCCAGTGTGTTCCCTGCTGCACTGCTGCTGCCATGAAAGACAAGCTCTGGCTTCAGTGTGTTCCCTGCTGCACTGCTGCTGCCATGAAAGACTGGAATGTGGGGACATAGTCCCTACAAGCTAGGTTTGTCATGCTGTACTCATGGCAGAAGGCCAGGTGGTACCTGTGAGATAGATAGATAGATATCTATGACATTGTTACTTTCGCAATACCAGGAGCTTGAGGTGGTAAGAAAATCAGGAAGACATTTTCATATACGATCAAAGCATCCTCACTTGGCAGTTTGTGGCTCTGTTCCCTTAAAGAGGAAGGTGCAAAATCTTCCCTACTCAGGGAAAACTGTTGCAGAGAATGAAGTTGAGGAGATCAGCCGAGGTGCTAGATGATGACAGGAAATAGCCATCTGTGTTTCAAGCAGATCTTTTGGCTTCCTGACAGAAAATTGAAATAATGCAGCTATTTGAACTGCTCCACGATGGCTTTACCCAGAAGTCCAGTCAAGTGAGATATTCTTTCAAAGGCTCCAAATGATACAAGTCTACATGTAGACAGAAAGATACAGCAATGTAATTATAAAAGGCACAAGCCCAAACAACACAGATTTTATAAGTGAACTCTTGCAACTACTGAACTCTTTTGGCATTGTAATGAAACACAAATCTGCAATTTTGCCAAAACCTAGGGGCAAGGCTTTTGTGGAGGTGACAGTGTCACTTGTTACAACTCTGGGAGCAGTTTGGCATGTGGGGTTGTTGTGGTTTAGGCCTGCCACACAGCCCACTCACTGCCCCCCCACCTCCTCCCTCGGCTCCCGGAGGGATGGGGAAGAGAA
>WYDI02020072.1:0-12059 GCA_009867235.2 Psittacus erithacus | reverse complement strand
AGGTTGTGGGGGGAAAACAAGCAGGCTACATGCTTTGTCTAATTTACGACTAAGCTTAAACCACAACACATACTTAATCTATGTAAGTCTTAAAATACTGTTCTACTTTCTCTGTTTAATGCTACATGCATTTAAATAACCTGATTTTTTAACTTTGCATTGACTGCTTCCTTTTATTTGGAAAGGGGGGGGGGCGTTTTGCTCTGTATTTTTGTTATTTTTTTACCTTTCATTCTGTAATCTGCCAAAAGATATGGGAAATTGAAAATTAAAAAACATTTGAAGAATGGTTTTCCTGCCTAAACCATAGTTTTCACATTCAATAAAGGGGAATACTTTGACCTCAAGGCCTATCCTAGTACAGTAGAGGAAGGCATATATCATTTAGAGTTTATTAAAAATGAAATAAACAGTTTTAACTGGCAGCAAGATATAGAATTTAGAAGTTATGAAGTACAGAGAATTGGCAATCAAATATGTCCATGGCCCAAGGACAAATGTTTAAGGGGAAGAATGTGTTCAACTTCTGAAGAGAAGACTGAAAGATCTACCTACAGCGTATCACTTTGGAGGAAGAAGGAACGGTCTAAGTGCCTGACTTTTCTTCCTAAGGAACAAGAACAAACTGCTGAAATCTGAAACTAGAGAAATTCAGGAACTTTTATTTTTTATGTTTTTTTCCAGGAAGAGGTAGGAATGCTTCTACTGTTAGAACAAGCTTCCAATAAATTTGGTTTCTTTATCTCTTCAGCTTGGCTGCTCTTCTGAAAGATCGTTTTGGTCAAGTGCAAAAAAATTCTTGAGCTTTAAAATATCTTGTTAAATGTAAACTGTCTAAGATACACAAATCCAGATTGGTTGATCTAATGAGCATTTCCAGTCTTAATCTCACTGCACCTGTGATTGTAGCATTGAAACTAGGTTGTGACAGAAGAGAGGGAAAATGCAAAACAACATACCTTCCTGCTCAGCTAGCCTCAAAGCTTGGCCATGGGGAAAATCCTGCTGGCTTATTTTATGCCCTGGACTCAGAACATTGTCAAGGCATGATCATAGGTACACCATGAAAGAGAAATGATTTGGCACAGGGGAGCTTTTGGAAAGTCTTGCACATGCTTTCTTTCTCCGTTACACAGCACCTGATCTGCTTTCCACCTCCTGGCATTGAATTTGGGGCTGACATTCTGCTTTCTAGTATAATTGCTTTGTTTCCCTGATGAATTTTAGAACTGCTTACACTTCAAGCAAGGCTTTGTTGTCTTAACAACTTTGTCCTTCCTTTGCCAAGCCAGCCCTGCTTGACAAGTCAAGATGAAAAAAACTTTCTTTCCTCTCATACCCAGCAAATCAGTTTCTCTTCCCTTTTCTTTCTTCCTCTTCCTGCATGTGCGATTAAACCACTTTTGGCACAGAGTTGTGTGACACATGACACAGAGCATGAGAGCATGTGAAAACTGCAACAACCTTGGCACTCATCTGGTTGCAGGAGAAATAAGTACTTTAGTTTAAATTACCTAGGAATTACATAGGATCCAGCACATTATTTTAAGTAATAAAACTTTCAAACACAAGCTTAAAATTGCCTCTCAGCACAAAAGTAACTTTCAGGAGCTATTCCATTCACAAAAGTTGAGATGCATATTAATCTAGCTCTATTCTACCAAATCTAAAGTAAGTGCTCTAATACAAACTAGGAAAACAGCCTCTGAGTGCATTTGAAGTAAAAACAGATATACTCCATTCTGAGTCCACCTCTCTAATATGTGAGACAATGTTCTCTGATAGCACCAACTCAAAGACTGAGTCATGACTCTGTCTTTTTATCCTTATTTTCCATGTTGAAGCACTTTTGCTATTACTAAAAGCCTTTTGAACTGATTCTTGCTCTTTCCTGTTTCAATCAGATAACCTCTTTGTAGCAACTTTCAAAAGCCATTGCCAGAAGTTTCAGAAGAAAAAAATCATATTTTTTAGCTTAAAATATATTCCTCTTGTTCGTACATTGATTTTACCAAACATTTAGCGTAGGATAGCTTTTAGAGTTAGGGTTTTTTCCCCTTTTCAATTCCCTCTGCATAACAGAATTTCAAAGACATTATTTGATCCTTTTTACATACCAGTTTTACATGCCATAAAATCTACTTCCATATTGATTATTTAATCTCCCTAGGAAATTGTTTGCTGCCTGCACCTGAGGTTAGACAGTCTGTAAATCTTTGTAATCTATAACTTTTAAAATGCTTCTATTTCTCAATGATCACACTTAATATTATCTCAGATTATGCTTAGTATGACACAGTTTGCTAAAAAGTTTATATTTGAATCAAAATCAGACTGTCTCATACATACATGAAAAGAAAGAATGGTAAGGAAATAAAAGAATGAGAGGAAGAAACCACACAGTGAGCTTGTTCTGACCTCAGTCATTTTGTCCATTTGAGAAAATTCCATCTCTCAGTACAAATGAGACCTGACTTACGGAGCAAGACAGCAGAAGGACGCAAAGCCTCCACAGAAGTCTTTGTAAAGCTTCTTGGAAGGCATTCTTAAATGTAGCACAGAAATTGTCACAGATGTTCTGTGGAAATACACAAAAGCCTATTATGATGGGATTAGTCATGTAACCTTGCAAGCACGCCCTCTTTGTCAGGATGCAATATGTAACTCTGTTTTTAATATCCTGTTCCAAATATTGCCATGCAGCAATTACAATCTTTATAAAGGGAAAATGATTCTGCAGACTGAAGTATTTCTATAATGCAGAGAATCCACTGTAGGGAATAAATCATTAAACCAACCTCATTGCTCTATGTACAAATTCAGCCTGCTTCCAAATTTCTGGCGTGTTTTGCAGATGGATATGGATACTTATGCTCAACTCTTGTTTGTTTCTATGGCTGTTTCAATGTGGAACTTTAGACCAAAAAGTGTTCACTTTATTCAAAATATCTGATTTAATTGTCAACTGATATGTATGATTAACATAACTTGAAAGAAAGAGGAATAATTACCTGTCTTATTTCATAGCAGTGGTCATATACTGATTCACCCAGGTATGGTAGCTGGATGAAGTACCATCAGTAATAAACTCTTGACTGATACTTAAAGTGTTGATAAATACTTAAAACCTCTTCTTCCCTCTTATTAGTCTTCTGAAATATAGAAGACCATTGTCAAGTTGCCCCTCAGTTTGAGATTTAAGGTTTGATTTAACAGCATGTGAATCAAATTGTAATTTGAATTGATTTCATTTCCATTCAGTTTCTGAATGAGTGTTTCAATTTTGGACTGATTTACAAAAGCTCCACAGATGAAGCAATGACTTCTCATCTCCTCAGAAAATTGAACTCCTAGTTTCCAAAATCTCAAAATACGAAGTTTCCAGCATTTTCCTGCCTTTAAAAAAGAAGAAACCACAATTTGTGAAATACAACTTTAAATCACTTTAATTTTCCTTGTACCCTCAGCTTCTGAGATCATCTGCTAAATTTATGTTACATTTCCTCTAGGACTCCAGCACTATAAGTACAATACCTGCTGAAGTCTTAAACGCTGCTGATCTGACTAGGGAATATTCAGATCAGCAGATTTTTCTTGATACAACCATGATTTTAGTACTGAGTGAACTTTTGCTGTTTCAAAAATGTATCAGCACTTTAAATATAGTAAACAAGTGCAAAACCATGTGCCATATCTGTGTGGCATGTCCCAGAGAAAGGCTGTTCTACCCCTATATATTTCCTTACTCACTCACACACACTCTCCCTATATCACATTCTATGTCCTCTTACAAGCTCCCATCTCCTTATTTGAGCATTGTCTCTAATTTAAGCTATTCTTTGACAAGCTATTTCCCACAACAAATGAGTGCCAAGTGTGATTGTCCCCTACTTTAGATCCCATTCATGGGGACCTCTCTCCACTGTTTAAAGTTATATATGAGTTTTAAATGCACTACATAAATTTTATTTCCTAAATACAAAGAAGGTATTATTATTTCTTTAAGGATATGCCTACAGTAGTAAAATAATAGTCACAATTTGTGAATAGAAAAGAATCTCTCCCAAACTAACACTTTAATTTGGCATTTCTGTATACCTGTGAATTTTTTTGGGTTTTTTGGTTTTGTTCTTAAGATCCAAGAATGAAATATAATGGTTATTTCTGCTTTTCTTTCAGATCTTTGAGGAGCATGTTAAGTAAGATTTAAGCTAACAGTAACAGTAAAAACACTCCAGAAGATTTACACCTCATCATAACTATATATACTGGTGCTTGTCTTTAATGCAGTCTAACAATTTGAAATTCTGTAACTCTAAAAAAAGGTACAGATTCCATCCTTGCTGTAGAACAAAAGCTAAGCTTTACCTTTAAAATTATCAGATATTTATAACATTTTATTTGTTGATATAATTAATCCTATGACATGAAAATCAGAATGCTGCTTTCAGACCTGTGTCTTTTTAGCCCAAGGTAGAAAAGCCATCTAAATCTTTCATTTTATTATAAATAGGAAGTAAGAAAAGGAATTAGAAAATCCTTTTTGTATAAAATATGCAGTTTAGTTCAGTATTCTGTGACTGAAATTATAGTAACTTGAACATGTTTTTCTGATTTATATGAAATTACTCAAATTCGTGTATTAAAGCCTAAACAGTGGTACATCATTTAAATGTACCCATGAGATATACTGTCATTATACTGTCATTACGCAATAGCATATTTTATGCAGTAGACTGAATACTACAAGGTAAAATAACCTCCATTAAAAATCTGTTCTTGATCTTTTATCTGTTTTTATTGTAAGAAAGCATTTTACCATCCTTAATTTTTTTATGTCACATTCCTTCTGTAAAATATTTCTTTCCCCTTAAAGCCAAGATCTTGGCAATAGAGACATTAAAGGTGCACCCAAGCTAGAAAAGCATTATAATATTTCAGTCTGCTTTATCTAAAACCAGCATTTACCTCTGTCCCCACAGTTTTTTGAAAGCTTATTCTACTCACTTTGAGTTTTTCTGAAATTATACTTATCTTTTACATGGGGAATTTTGCTGTTTTTTCTTCCTCCATATATACCACTTGTGTTTACTGCACACGTTATTAACTTCTACTGAATACTGTTTGCCATTGCAAACCTGCACCAATACACATCACAAACTAATCAGTTACATTGCTGCAATAGCTCTATAGCATAGCTCTTTACTGTACTGACAGAAAAGTCAATGTACTGTATCCCCTGTCATTATCTGTCAGTATTCTGCATGCTATCATTGACTGACTTGGGAGAAAAGTTTTTGAAGAAACACAATTGCATGCAAGTGAGTGTGTGCATGTGCGCATGAACAGGTAAGAGGTTCTTTTGTCCACAAACAAAAGCTTACATCAAAGACAGAGTAATTTTAAGAAAAATCTTTAAGATAAAATGTTAAAATGTTCTGTACATCAAAAAATATTCAGTATTTTTCTTGGAGCCGCATCTATTATATTGAATGGACAGCTTCACTCAGACAGTTGTAAACTCAGATGATGTGCAATGCCAGATTTGATCTTCTCTCATTTCCAGATATTTTATTAAAACACAGCAAGTTGTTTCCAATGGAGCAAAACCAAAAATAAAGCACTGTTGATTTGATTTGAATAGTCTTAATTTGCAGCAGCTTAATTAAGAATCTTTAGATTCTTTATTGCTAGAATCTTTAAAATATTTTTCACACATTTTTCACTTGGTTGTTTAAGGCAAATAAGCGTGCTAAATTGTGTTCATAATCTAGCAAGGGATGGTTCAAGTTATCATAGCAAATTAAACAGAATAGAAGGATATTTCATTTTTTATTCTGTGTTAGAGAACAGTTGCTCATCTGCTTTAGAGATCCTCTCAATTTACCCATCCCTAGTCATGTTCTTAAGTCAAGACAATATTTCTGCTTCCTACCTCCACTGATATCTCCTCACTTTTTTTTTTTTTTAATAACCCACTCAGAATAACACTGTGTTAGTAAGATTCAACTTCCTGGATAACTTTAACTTGATCTTAAAAGACTGCTTTATATTCTCTTTTTAAATACCAGATAACAAAATAGAGCAATTTGATTTCACTTTGGCGTACCACCTATGTAGTCATCAAGCCTATTGCAAAGCAGGTATCATTAACTGCTTTTCATTTTGGACAATGAAAAAGTCACAATAAAGCTGTTCTCTCTTCTTCGTGATATATAGAAATATCTTACCAACTTAAATTTGAAAATGTAAACTTCCCCAAGTAACACTGATTAAATTATCAAGTCTTCTTGCCTAACATCAGTCCATAAAATTTACGTGCCTCAGGCTGCAGGCAGACTTAAAGCTTGCACTTAAATATTACTTGAACAATTTTGTTCTAATTTTGGGCTCCAAATGCACTCAGACATTTTTAAATCCTGAGGTATTTATCTCGATCAACCAGTTCTTAGCCTACAGGTTTACCATCACTGACTCTGGCAGACAGACCTGCCCTGCTCCCTTTTTCCCTTCCAGCTGGCTGGGGGCCCATCAGCTCCAATCCAAACCCACTGGTCTCCCAGCAGAGATTATGGTATTAGCTCAGGCGCACTGCCTCCAAATCAAAGCTGGCATTCACCCGTTTACCGTGAAGTCCAGGTGGAGCAAGCACAGGTCAGTCTGCAAAGACCATGGAGATACATAGTAAGCTGCAAGAAGATGTAAGCCACTGCAAAGGGCCATAAACCCAGTCTGGAAGAGAAAGTGAAAATCAAAAGAGAAAAATTCTAAGGATAACAGCGCTCAGTTGAGACTAAATACCTGTTGTCTGCCTCTGCTTATGCATGGATGCATGTACATATTTTGCAATGGAACACGAAAGCTGAGTTTTGAAAGCAGCTTATCCCGTCCCTCTAGAATATGAAACTCTTAAATGTTGTTCTTGTTTAATTGTCAAGCTGTCAGGCATGATGTTTGGAAGTACCTGCTGCAACCTATCTTGTTGCACTTCACTAGCCAAGATGCACCCCTGAGGGGACCACCAAACTGTATTTAAGAAGCGTTATAAATAATGGTGTTCTCTACATTACACCAGGAACCTCTTTAAAAGCAACACCACAGTATCTGTTAAAAAGCTTTCTGGACTATATTATTGCACTTATATTACACCCATGCAATGCCACTACTTTTATTTTCAATTAAGTTATGACTATATAAAATCCAAGAAAGACAGAAGTGAAAGCTAGGCCACAGTGTTCAGAAAGGACAGACCTTAACCTTCACTCAACATAATGACTGGTATATTCGGTTGTCAGTTACTACTGAATACTTAAAGCAAATAATAAGGAATGCATAATATTTCCTTGACAGAACGTAGAATATCTTTAATAAAATTCAGAGATAATTGTTTCATCTGTTAAAAAAACCCTTTATTTTATAATAGTCAGTAAGAAGGAAAAAAAACACCACAAAAACGTACTAAAATGAAAAGAGAAAGCCACATCCAAATTCTGTTTACAGCAGACTGAAATCAAAGGAAGATTTTATGATCAGTTTACATTGAGTCACAGTTGCTGGGATTCAAATGCTGAATGTACATAATGATTATTTGCTAAAACACCCCCAAGGTAAGTCAGCGTAGTTCTCTCTGAGGCTGCAGAAGTGTGGACCTCCTGGGAAAGAATACCTGTTGGGTGACCTCGTCCCATATATCTGCAGTTTTAAGAAAGCAGTGTAAACTGCCAGACTTCATGCTCAGCTTCTGCTTATGCCTTGCCTGCACAAAATTATGAACTAAATATTCAAATTAAAGAGGAGCATTAGGCAGCAAAAGCAAACATTTATAATTTAGAAACTATCAGTATTATAATAACCATATCCACTGCAGTTCTGCCTTAATGCATGACTTTTCCATGCACTGGAATAAAACAGATCATGTCAATGACACCATGTTGAAATAATGCTAATTTTTATTTGCATTACTTCACATATAATAATCTTTTTATATGTAAAAATAATTTTGTAGCAAATAATAATAATTTTTTTACAAAGAATTTTATAGCAACCTCTCACAGTCTATCAATCTGTTATGCAGCTTCGTTATTGGGGGGGGTTAATTATTTTTAAGGTTTTGGGGGAGGAAGAAATAAGAGTTATATCAAGAAAGTATTTTATTTTTTCCAATCAAAATTTCTGAAGATGTCATTATTATTTTATTTTTTGATTTAGGATTGCATCTTGGTTTGTACACCAATATCTTCATTAAAAGTAAGCACACATATGACCATGAAAGTAATATTCAATTTAGTGATAGCTCTTGTAATTGAACAGTTTAGCCAATGAATTAAAACACAGAGCTGACTTATGGATTGGCACATCATTTCAATTTAAACAATTTGTCAAACCCTAGAGTTATTTTATTTTTAATCTTTTCTTCCAATTCATATCCTCTTAACATTTATTAGATATTTAGTAGAAGTTGAAATTACAAAGAAAAAAATATTACTTGAAGCATAATTTCTCGTTTGGTAACATCTCCTTTACTGCCGCTATCAGATTATTGCATTATTTGGTTTTTAAGGCATTCTCTGTTATCTCTTATCTGGTTTAAGATTATCTTTCATTCAGTCTGACCATGGATGCAGCCAAGCAGCAAAAAATAAAATGAAGTGAAAAATCTAGTGGAAGCAAGGGGAATAGAGAAGAAGAAAAAGGCATTAAAAAACCTTTTTTTCCCTTTGCCTTTCAAAATATTGTTGCACTATAATTTATATCATCCATAAATGATCCTCCTGCAATAATTTGCATCTCACCATTGCTAATTTAAATAATCTATACCCAGGTCAGTTTTAACATGTCACAAAACAATCTAAGGCTTTTAGTCATCAAATCTCTATTTGCCCCTTAAAAAGAAATTCTATGTTGCATGCTGGAAAGCAGTTTACATTTTTTTTTTCCCCTCACTTCAAGATATCCTTGTTTCCTCTAACAAAGTGTCACTTTAGAAGGTTGGAAACAAAAGCAAAATAGGAATGTTCAACTTATGGATCCTTAGCTTAACTTTGGTCTGACTCTAATTGCACGTTTCATGCTATTTTTAGTGGCGTAAAGAAATAGTTTTGATACAGTCCAGCATATGGCTTGCTTTCTGGGTAGTGTACACTCGCAGCCCAGAAAGGCACCTGTAAGCTGGCCTGCATCAAAAGAACTGTGACCAGCGAGCTAACTGAGATGATTCTCTCCTTCTACTCTGCTCTTATGAAAACCTACCTGCAGTACTGCATCCAGCTCTGGGGCTCCCAACATAAGGATGTGGGCCTGTTGGAGCAGGTCCAGAGGAGTCCACGATGATGATCAGAGGGCTGGAGCACCAGGAGACAGATTAAGAATGTTGGGCTTGTTTAGCCTGGAGAAGAGAAGACTCAAGGGAGACATTAAAGCAGCTTCCAGTACCTAAAAGGGGCCTATAAGAAATCAGGAGAGGGACTTTTTACGGGGCAAGTAGTGACAGGACAAGGGGAATGGCTTTAAGTTGAAAGAGAGGAAATTTAGATTAGACATTAGGAAAAAAAAAATATTCACTATGAGGGAGGTGAGACACTGGAACAGGTTGCCTTGGGAAGTGGATGCTTCATCCCTGGAAGTGTTCAAGGTTGGATGGGGCTTTGAGCAACTTGATCTGGAGGAAGGTGTCCCTGCCCACGGCATGGGGGTTGGAACTGGATGATCTTCAAGGTCCTTTTCAATCTAAACCATTCTATGATAATGATTCTAATTAAGATTCTTTCTGAGATACCTGCAACACCACACAGGATAAAGGACTCAAGAGAAAGACAGAAACTGCAGAAACAAAACCACTTAGAAAATGAGATAGAAAGTAAAGAGATTTTGGCATCTGCACTTTAGAAATAGGTCTCTTAGGTGTGTAGCCTCCACATGTGGCATAAAAGAATGTCAGACAGTGTGTTAGCCTGGGCAGAAGTGAAAATGTTAAATGAGAATTTCTGAGAAAACACTGAACCTGCCAGGTCCATGAATTCTTGTGTCCTCTCCAAGAGCTGAGCACCTCTGTTCAGTGGGCAGCATGGAAGCATTTCCTTTCTTGAGTATAGATGCCATCACTCTTAACCTTTGCAAAGAGGTATAAGTGACAGCATATTGTTGAAAGATCTACTGGGCAACTGGAAACACCATCCATATATCAAACATTAAATCAGAGTGATTCAATTATCTGTGATATTTACAGTATTTTTATGAAAGGCACAAGAAAGCTTTATATTCACTATTAGATCATAAGCTTTTAGATATTTTACTTATTTGAAACATATGAAACAGTTGTTTTTGAGAAAAAGGAAAAGAATGCAAGTAAGCTCTTTCCTGGTTTTGGAATTAACTTTGTTTTTTTATAAAGAATTTCAATCTAATGTTAAAAATTGACTTTTTTTTCTTTAATTTTTTTTTTTTTTTTAGAAAAAAGTAGTAAATTACTGAAATTGTGCTGGTTTTCCATTCCTGTATGCCCTTGTAGATACCACAATATTTCAACAACCTCAATAATAAACACTACTTATCTACTTCACTGCAAAGAAGATCTGACAGGTTATCTAGTACATAAGCAATATAAGCTTATGTACTTATAAGCAGTATAAGGTATAAAAGCAATAGGTATAAAACCAGCTGCTCAAAAGTATAAATTTCTCACATATGGAACTTAGAGTTGCATTAGGCACTGTAGGCAAGTGTTTAATTTAACATTGCCTACTTTGAAAACCAGAACACAGCTTCATTTGCACTGTTCTGCTTTTTGCAAGTGTTTCATATTATTACCCTTCAAATCTCAAGGCAATCTACATGTGAAGAATTATATTCTTGACATGCAATTACTGTACTACAGCTAACAAAGTAAGTTTGCTCTCTTACTTTTGTAAGGATAATATGGACCAACGCTGCGTTTCCTACTGATAAAAGAAAAAATAATAAAAAAATTTCCATTTCTACATTCTGTCATTTCCAGAAAGAACAAGTCCTACATATTAGAAACTGCAGTTATTTGACAGTGTAACAGCATGTTATCAGCTTGAATAGAACTCAATGTTTGAAGGTAATTGATAAAATGTTACTATTGCTATCTTAATGCAACTCTGAGAAAATCAACCTTATTTACAAAATTTTATTACTTTGAACCTAAATTTACTTTTCTTCAGGAAAAACAAAAAGAAAAAGATAAACCAACAAAAATCCCACAGTTGATTCAACTATGAACTTGCCTATGTGCACTTGCAGCAACTGATACATGAAGTTTAGTTCAACTGGAACTACCAATACATAAAATTATGTTAACTCTCAATAAAAAAATGCATATATATGTACAATCATGTATAACACCTGATGTTCATCTGTGAGAAATTATATATGTAGGTATATGGATCAGGGTTAGTTACACAATACTGGAAACTAAATAAAAGCAGGGCCTATAACAGTGTCTTGTTTAATCTAGTAAAACTCAAAATAAGAGGTGAACTAAAGAAGGAAGAAGAAATATTCACACTTAGCCAACGCCACGAGCACAAAAGCAAATAGATATAAAATGAAAATGAATAAAAGACACTGGAAAATGGAAAAGTGAGTTCATTTCTGATTTGGCTATTCAACAGTTAGTGAAGAAACTAGCTCAAATTAACGTCATTTTTAAACAAAGTTTTAAGCTAACCTTGATTTTTCTTTTAGTGGAAGGGATAATGTAACATGTACACCTAGCAGACTGGATCTGTCACCAAGTTGGCCTTTCTAGTTCTGTTCCTATAACCTAAACTTTGACCTTGTGTTCACAAATTTATTTCTGAATTTTACACGTGGTAAACATATAATCTATCTTGATGTAGTAGAGAGGTTAATCTTTTCTGTTTATAATAGTATATACTGAATCTCCAGATGTTTTCAGATGAAACACCAAGTTCTGAATAAATTCCTTGGTGAATAGTAAGATTACCCATTCTTTCCAATCACATAAGTTATGCTGTCCACTGTTTGTTATACCAGATTATTTCTGTGCCAACTGCAACAATTGCTTCTGGGGTGGG
>WYDI02020070.1:0-11821 GCA_009867235.2 Psittacus erithacus | reverse complement strand
GTCCCTGCCTGTGGCAGGGGTTGGAACTGGATGAGCTTTAAGGTCCCTTCAACCCAAACCAGGCTGGGATTCTATGATCCTTTCTGTACTCATTCCACTTTAAGATGGATTTGCAGAGGTGGCTCTACTCAGGGCCGTAAAACCATGTCCTCAGCAAGTAAAATGCAGGATACTCACTGGGGAAAGTGGGTTCTTGTTGACAACCCCCTAAATGTTAGAAATCAGATGAAAAGGAGAAAGGAACAGTAAGATAAAATGGGAAGATGAGGGTACCAAACCATGGAGCTCACAAAGAGCTGCAGAGAGGAAACCTCCAAGCCCATCGCCTCCAGGGTCAGCCCATTGTCCCAAAGAAGAGTGGAGGTAAAGCTCTTGATGACAAACCCCTACAATACACCAGATGGTATCAGCTGTTCTGCGAGACTGTCAGAGACCTTCCAACAGAGCAAAACAACAGGAATTTGTCAGGTTTATTTGCCTTTATTTTTAATGCAACGCCTTCCTCCTCTTCTGAGCATGTGAAGGTTGAGCTGGAGCCAACACAACGCTGGATGCAAGGAGCCCTATTTGGGGTCCACGCTTTCCAGGAGCTCAGATGAGTTCAAGCCAAGATCTATGGGTCTGGCCTGGAAGATCTCAAAAACTTTGGAATTCCAAAACCTGGGAGATCTCAAAGATATTTGTAAATACTGGGGTTTGGCTCTGGTGCCTTTCTATGCAGGAGGAGTGGGGGGGTCAACACTTTGTGAAGCTCCAAGCAACTGCTCTTCTGAAACTTAACAAGTTCAACTGATTTCCTCTATTATTTTGCATTCCTTCATGCTCTAGGTTCCAGGAGATGCCTAAACATCTGAGCACAAAGGCTGTCAGCACAGCTTTTCCAGCCCAGCAGGAAGTAGGAGCTATCTTCAGGGAGAGCCTATTTTGGGAGAGTTATCCAATTCCAAACTAAGCCTTCAAACTTCTTGTTGTTAATATTCAGATTAAGCCAGCAGAGTAGGAGAGCTGAGGCATTCCCACAGCAGATCACATCACTTCTCACACTGTCAGTGGTGGAAGGAAGGTCTTTGGACAGATGAAGACCATGAAGGGAATCCCACAGTTAAGGTCCTGTGGGGTTTTGAAGTCTTAAGCACCTTAACATATAGAGGCAGTTGTGTTACGTCTCTTGCATGAGGCCAAGCTCCTTTTTACTCTGAGTATTCCAAGTGAAAAACATATACAGGACAAAGAATTGCATTACAATAGCTTTGCACATCACCCAACACCTCTGTAGCATCAGCAGCCAGGAGTAGGACGCCCCAAGGCCTCACTGCTGAACAACTGGATTACACTAAAGTAACTGCATCATACACTGTTCTTTTTCTTTTACAGCTCCTATTTCACATGTTCAGAACCATTTAATAGCCATCCCTCAGCTTCTTCCTTAAGGTTAATAAGTCAAAACAGAAACACTGGGGAATATACAATGAAAAAGGTAAAACACTAAACCCCCCGCTGGCTGAATTTAATATCTATTAGAATCCTTAGTCAGGATGGAAACGTATTTATAACCACAAACCTCCACTAAATTACCTTAACAGCCTCTAGCTGTTGTGCTGATGGCCAAAACAGCACAGTAAATTACCAGCTCACTGTACAAAATCATACACACCGCTATTATACCATGTTGTAGTCTCAGCTTCTCAAAAGCAGAGCAAGATTTACTCTTACTGCCCAACCTACCAGCACAGGGGTGTGCGCTGCCACGTGTTTACTCCCAAACCAGAGTAAATCCATGGATTTTTGCAATGTGGCACAAACCCACTGCCAAGCCCACAATGAATGCAGCGTCGGCAACAACCGCTCGCCTTTCCCCCTCCTTTCCCATGTCTGATTGACTTTCCACTCATCAGATTTTCCTGTCCAGCAGCTGAACTGAGTTTTTAGACAGGCTGAAATCACTCCTAACCTCATTGGATGGACTTCAAGGCAAGGCACACGTGAGGTGAACTTGGCTCAGAACACTGGGACTTTCTCAACGTGAGACTGCAGGGACAGAGCATGTCAGGATGCAGCTTAGAAATGGGTAAGATGAAGATAACATTGGAGGATGTTGGTGTCTGGCTCCCAGCTCTCGATGGATTTGCTGCAGACCTGAAGAGATTCACTTAATCCCTGTACACTTTAATTTCCTATTTATAAAGCGTGGACAGCAAAGACACAAGAGTCCAGCAAGCAACTTGGCAGCACAAGGGTGGGAAGGTTGGAAACACACTGAGTGTCCAACCCCTTGGACCACCTCTTTGTTCTGTTGAGAGGTACAAAGCTAAAATCATTTGTGTTTGCAACATGCCTCAGTGCTATAATGCCAAGAGCTTGCAATGTTCAGGGTAGGTGGGTGAATATTAGTAAGACTGAGGGTGCTGAGGCCCTGGCACAGAATGTCCAGAGAATCTGTGGCTGCCCCATCCCAGGCAGTGTTGGCCAGGGCTTGGAGCAACCTTCTCTAGTGGAAGGTGTCCCTGTCCATGGCAGGGGGTTGGAGCTGGATGAGCTTTAAGGTCCTTTCCAACCCAAACCAGTCTGGGATTCTATAACCAAAACCTTGGGGAAAAGAAAACGAACCCAAGCCCAACCCACACCACTGGGCTCCAGGTACAAAAGGATACAGGTGGGGAAATGGGAGAAGCAGATACAGTAATATCTGGGAATATATGCCGATCAGGAGTGAATGTCTAAGATCCAACGTGGGGAGCACCACAGCTCTTTTCTGGTCGTGCTTTGGTGTCCGGTTTTCTAATAAACCGATTTCTTATTGTTTTGTTTTAAATATATATAAATAGGCAGCACTCTCCCATGTTTGGAAGGAAACAAACCATCAAATCATAGAATGGTTAGGGTCGGAAAGGACCTTAAGATCATCCAGTTCCATCAGAGGTTTTGACCACACAGAAAAAAGGTGGTTAAACCTTGCCTATACTACAGCTCATTCAGCAGTTAATCGTGCAGCAGAGGGGAGCACATCAACCCCAAACATGTCATTCTGGCTTCCCACCTTCCTCCACAACCCAAGCTACGGTTAGCTAGTGGGAGGCTTGAGGTACAAAGGAATGCAAAGAAAAGGCTTTAAGAGCTCTTCTTCTTAATTACAAATGCAAATCTTGAAGCTTCTCATCCCCAAGTGGCACTGAACAATTTGATCCTATCCAAAATTACAAGAGTGTCAGGGCAGCAGGTCCATGCACAACCCACCTAACCCTAATGACAGCAATCAACAGCATCAAACAGGTCATGGCAGACTCTTCTCAGAAGCAGGATAGACAGAGAAATACCATTAATGGAATATTTTCATCAAATACCATATTGAACTAAAACCTCATACAAAAACCCTAATAAACACCCTACAGGTAGCACAGGACAGATTTTGCTTTACATCTCTTTTTCAGTTCCAACCCCACGCGTGAGATCCAGTTCCCATCTGCCCAAAGACACTCATTTTGATCCCCACTGGGAGCATCCAACACACGTTACTGTGCAAAAGAGTGTTTTGTGAAGCACAAACCAACTTGTGAACCACAACCCTTTGTGAACCACACCACCAGCTTGTAAGATGCTGCTTTCTGCTGCACGTGAAGCAGCTCCTGTATTAAAACTCTGCAGACAACCTTATTCTCTACACATGACTGCCTTCAAACCCCGCTCCTCGGTACACCTCCCTGTGACAGCACATGATACATCAGCCCATCTGCACACCAGCTGGCTGTACTGATTTGATGCTAAAAAAGAGTGTATTGATTGATTCCTGGTTGAAGCCTCAGCCAACATGTTTTGCAAGGGGTTGAGAAAACAGACTGATCCTTCCAGGCCCTCCCTTGGGTTGACTGTGGAAGGAGTGCAAGGCAGGAGCTCAAAACGTGGCTCTGGGAGCAACTTCATGGGTATGACGCTGGATGTTGCTGGTCCTGGACCAAAACACACCACATTGCAGGTGGAAACTGTCTGAAAAGGCAAGCGGATGGGACCCCATCACTGGGATCTCAACTGTTTGAGGTTTAAACCTCTAAACACTAATTTTGTTCCCTTTCCAGTGTTTTGTTAGTGGCATCAACTTCTACAACAGCAGATACTCACATTACTCATGTCTCATCTTTAAAAGGTGCAAATTCAGAGTTGGTAGGAGGATGTATGCTGCTCCTCCATGGCACATCTATAGTGGAGGCAGAACTTGCTGAAGGATACAGAAACAAAAAGATCTTACAAGCTTTAACATCTATGACCAGCTCCCATTCTGCATTTGAGTTGAGGGATCAGAAACATCAGATCCCCTTTGCTGGGTGCAAATCTCACCTCTCCAAGAGTGGGTTCAGGTGATGGAGTGGGACACCCTTTGCTAACTGTATCCTGGGCTGCATCAAAAGGAGCTTGACCAGCAGACTGAAGGAGCTGATCCTGCCCCTCTACTTTGCTCTTGTGAGACCCCACTTGCAGCACTGTGTGCAGTTCTGGTGTCCTCAATGCAAAAAAGACATGGAACTGTTGGAATAAGTCCACAGGAGGCCACGAGGATGATCAGGGGTTGGAGCACCTCCCATATGAAGACAGGCTGAGAAAGTTGGGGCTGTTCAGCCTGGAGAAGAGAAGCTGCATGGAGACCTCAGAGCAGCTTCCAGTGTCTGAAGGGGGCTACGGGGATGCTGGAGAGGGGCTCTGCATCAGGGACTGGAGTGGTAGGACAGGGGGTGATGGGTTGAAACTGAAACAGGGGAAGTTCAGGTTAGATATAAGGCAGAAGTTCTTTACAGTGAGGGTGCTGAGGCACTGGAATGGGTTTCCCAGGGAAGTTGTGAATGCTCCACCCCTGGTGGTGTTCAAGGCCAGGCTGGACAGAGTCTTGGGTGCCATGGTTTAGTGTGAGGTGTCCCTGCCCATGGCAGGGGTTGGAACTGGATGATCTTAAGGTCCTTTCCAACCCAAACCATTCTATGATTCTCTCTGGTGATGTGCTAAACACTTCCTGGGAGCAGGACCCTGGGGTGCTCCCATCTGAAGTCTCAGAACCCAAGCTAAGACGCTGTCCATGCTCTGCACTGACAGCAGCCTGGCAGGCTCTTATCAGGGCACTTTCTCATTCACTTTCTTTGGAAGGTGGCCGCCCCTCGCCGCTCCAGAAGCCTGTCACATGAAGCTTTCCCAGGCTCCTAATCACTCTCGTCACCCTCCTCCATAGACTCTGGTGTCAGGGGTCCACCCACATGCACATTGCTGCAGGATAAAGCCCTGATTGCTGCCAGGAAAACTCCCTGCTCCCTGTCCTGCCTCGCTCCTTGCACACAGAGGGCTCAGAGAGGGATCCACACATCCAGGGCTAGCTCCGAACCTCAATCCCCTATTTCAAGCCCTAAGCAGGGACCAGTCTGCATTCCTGACATCCCATCTCTTTCTTCCATTTACTTTATTTATTCCCTTCCCTCAAGGGCTTTAAGGCTGTCACAATCACAGACAGCTCACTGTATGGATAATGTAAGGCCAGGCTGGAGGTAGCAGCGGGGCTCAGCTGCTTCCCCTCTCTCCTGCCACCCCAGCCCTGCACCCTGACCCCCAAAACAATGAGCCCTTCTATTCACCACCGCCCCGCTGGAAACTCCAGCCTGATGTTACGTGTAATGGGCAGTGGGTGAGGCGGGCAGGGAGGGCGAGAAGGAGGGAGAACACAAGCCTCAAGTCATTGGTTCTTCTTGGGTCAAAGCAAACAAGGGTTTTCCTGGGAGCTTCCGATTTGGAGGGAGTTATTTAGGAGAAACAGGGAGAGCTAGAGTCAAAGGAGCTGTGTGCAGCATTGAAGGCATGGAAGCAGAGAGGGTATTTTAGGCTGTCCATAAGCCACAAGGGGCATTTATTGTGTTTGACCCTTCTTGTGCTGGCCGGTTCTCAAGCACAGTACCTGCATGAAAGCAGCATGAGAAGGAGATCTGGAGATGCCCTCTATAGGGGTGGAGAGTATGACTTTGCAACGGAAAAGCAACTATGGAGTATCAAACCCCTAAGCTGAATTACATCCTCCCTCTTCCGTGGGGCACTGTTTCAAGTCAAGAGCATCCGCAGGGCACTCAAAACCTACATATCCCCTCTACAAATAATCAACAACCCCCCAAAAGGATGCTTAATAAGTATGTGGATGAAGATGTGCAGAACAGATTGGTAGCAATGACTAACAACAACCCTGTTTAGCATCACTACTATGAGATAAAAAAGTGCAGACAGTCATAAGTAATGCCCAGTCCAACAGCAGCACACAGTAGCAGACCTACAACAACTCTGTGAAGCTGAACATTTAGAAGACACCTCAATGTCACCCAAAAAGAGGAGCTAAAGGAAGGTTTACTAATCAGAGCTGGGAACCAGACATAAACCCCATTTGGGTATTAAATAGCCAAGGAGTTTGTTTAGCAAGTCAACTTGCATCCTTTGGCAGCAGCATGAAAGTCCATGGGGATGTTCAGAAGGTCAGTGAGGAACCTGAATGGGCGAGGGAGCAGCTGTGATCATCAGCAAAACCGAATGGCTGTAAATCTACAGAATTCAAAAGAGCACAAATCTTTGCCTGAAAAATGTTATTTCCATCTTACCATATGGATGCAGGAGCTGGAACTCCACCAAGGAGATGTCTAAATGCCTTCCAAAACAAACGCCTTTGGAAAATACCAGGTTTGAATGGAATAAGATGCATAACAAGTACTGAGATGCTATTAGGACAGCATCTTTGATCCAGGAGACTCAATGGAAATCTCTTGGATGTGTCCAAAAGGCGTTGGGAAGCAAAAGGAATAATAAGTAATACTAATAAAACCAGGAGATATTTATGTCAATAAATGAAAGGCAAAAGAGAGACCAAACATAAAGGATTTAAAAATTCAGAGACCACATGGAGAAGAGTCCAGAGTGGTCGGAGATGGAAAAGCTTCCCAAGCAATGGAAAGGAACAGCAATTCGAATGCGTATAGAGAAAAGCCCAAGAGCGGTTCTCCACTGGTTCTGCCTTGAAGACAGCTTTAAACTATAAATAAAACTGCCCCATTTCTGGCCCAGGAGTGAAGCTCCTATCCTGAACAGGCATCACTTTGGGGCGAGAATAGTCACATTTGGACGGAGAAGTTCATTTCTAGGTATTGGTGTAATGCAGACAACCAGACTGATGCAAGATTTCCCAGTTCCTAACCTTCTCCAGGAAAACTACGCAAGAACTCACAAAAAACCCCAAGGAACCAAATACGAAAAGACAAACCCAGAGATGAAATCACTCCCCCCCCACCCCGTTGCTGGCATCAAATGATTCCAGATTCATTGGAGAAACAGGCACCGCTGGCTGTCTTACAGCAAGAAACATGCTTCCAGTACTCATCTTTTCCTCCTGTTCTTTAAAAGCACAGTTTGCAGGCTAAAGATGATTATGAGTTGGGTTTTTTTGACCAAGGTTAGTTTCTAGTTATTAATCACTATTATTATTACTATTAATTCATTACTAAAATAAATTATTATTATTAATAGTAATAATTTATTACTATTAATTCATTACTAAAATTATTATTATTTTTATTATTAATAGTAATCATAATAATAATTTACACACAGCACATATATAAGTTGCTGTATGGCTAAGTATGATTAATGACATACATACGACTGTACTGTGCACTGACCTTGAGGAATTCCTCCTTGTACACTGTAAAAGGAAGTCAGATAGTGGCAGACATACCTGAGGTGCAAGCGTGCTGGCCTGGAGGCATGCACATGGTCTGGATCTCTTCTTAAGGTCTCAGGTCTGAGCTCCGTGATTCCACATGCTGAATGTTTGCTTGTCCTGTAGCTAATACGGATGCTCTACACTGGCTGTTCTATACATCGCCTTCACAGCCAATTTGCTGCTGGTTTAACTCATGATAACCACAAAGCTGGTTTCACTTGGCAGCAGAGTGTTCAGGTGCTGGTTCAGTTTCTCCAGATTCAGGTTGAAAAAGCCTAAGGATGAGCAAACCCACCCATCCTTGTGTGAGTGCGAGACCTGGACCATTTCACACCAGCATTTCCAGGCCAGCAACTCTGAAAGCTTTTGCCTAAAAGCATCTAGCCGCTGTGGGATATTAACCTAGTGGTGCATAAGAGTGTAAACAAGTCACTTCTAACACCAGTGACTTCTCAGATGGGATGAGAAACTGGCAAAGGCAAATAAAAACCCAACCCAGCCCTTCCCGGCTCGGCTTCTTTCAAGCCTGTGGCACTGTGATGGGGAAGGTCTAGAGATAAGGAAGGGAGATCATTTGATGTACAAAGAAGAATGAGGATTTTTGACTTTCTCAACCTATGTCTATTACTTAAACAGAATTATAGGAGCAACTGCTAGACTCTGGAGAGATCACATGAAACTTTGGAGGCCAGGTCTACCCCTGTCTTACCCTGGAAACTTTGACACATTCATTGTCACTGGCACAGGGTGCCCAGAGAAGCTGTGGCTGCCCCATCCCTGGCAGTGTTCAAGGCCAGGATGGACACAGGGGCTTGGAGCAAGCTGCTTTAGTGGAAGGTGTCCCTGCCCATGGCAGGAGGGTGAAACTGGATGAGCCTTAAGATCCTTTCCAACCCATTATCTGATCCGTATGAGGAATGCTACTGTAAGTGCATCTCAGTGACCCATAGCAGAGATCCAGGATGTCCCAGAAGCTTTGGGAGCCTTTCCAGAGCCAGGTGGCCCAGCTGGTGCCATGGGCTCTCCATAGCCCCACAGTGACACACCAAGGCTTCCCGCTCACAGCTCCAGATGAGGAAATCACAACAGGCTGTATTTACATGACAACTCTCGATTGAAGGATATGCCAAGGTGTGCCGCAATTAAAATCCCATAAAGTTACCCAGCCGAAGGACACTGTGGGATAATAAACATTTGCATATTGCTGATCCTGGGCTTAACCTCTTTTTACCCAAATCCTTGGCAGAATGAGTCTATCCCACAGAGAAGGGCTAAAAGGAGAAGGAGAGGCTGTGCAGAACAGCAGCAACAGCAGCTCAGAAACCTCTTTTGGCTCCATTGCTGCTCTTCATGTGCCCTGAAGTGAATCAAAATCTCTCTTCCTCATTTCTTCCACCTCCTGAGATAGGAATAAATGTGCTTCGTTACCACTGTCAGGTGCTATAAGGTCTACCTAAGAAGTAAGATAGGAAAATGAGACTTTAAAGACTTGAAAGGAGTACTGAAAGGAAGGGCAGATTGTATTAAGAGCAGTGATTTTGGGTCAACTCATCTTGGAGAGCCCCCAGATGACCTTGGCAACCTTACCAGCTAAATCCCAGCACTTCTGTGGACCAGTTGCAATCCCCTTCCATAGCTTCACCCACTCCTGGCAGCCTGCAAGCAGCTTGGAACCCCCTGGCTCAGGTAGAAGTGATGATTCCAAGTTGAGTTCCCAGCTGTGGGAATGACACTGAACACAAGGGCAGCCAAACTGCTGACTTGCTCAGTGCCTCCGTTTCCCCATCTGATCAAAGCCTTCAGGGCTTCTCACCAAACACACCGAGCATCAAGCCCTAATCCCAGTCACCTCAGCTGCTACTGTAACCCAAATAAATAACACTTGCTCTGCCTTTGAGTCACTACTATAAATTACGTGCTTCGGTCTGGTAAACACCATTACATCACCTCTTGCATCTGACACTGGATAGAAGAAAAAGAGAGGAAAACATAGGGTTTGAGTATCACTTCTGCTCTTTCCCAAACAGAAACAAAGCCAGCTTCCTCTTACACTGTCCTTAAGTATTGTTTGTCTTCCTTAAGTTCAACCTGTGCTTTGCCACCATCAATCTTGTACATTCACTGTGGGCTTTGCCAGGACCATCGGCCTACTCTGAAGTCATGACAGGAAGCTGAAGAGTCAGTCAAGCTACCTTAGCAAAGCCAAAGCACTGGGAGAATACACCAGTTTCACTCCCCACACAACACAGGGATTCCTTACCTCTATGGGCATGTCCACCTCAGTCAGCACAATGCTTCGGTAAGACATGCCCTGACCAAACCAGTTTGAGTTTCAGCAGCTGAAGAGCTGCCTTAGCACAGCACTTCTCCCAGGTAGCTTGTGTTGGTAGGAAACAAAACAAGGACTACCCACCTGCACATGGAGCTGGGCTAAAGCAGCTACAGTGCTTCCCAGACTGATGGCTCCATGCTGTGTAATGCCACAGAGGTATCAGAAATGTTGGGTTGGAGGCCCTCTGGGAGGTCTCTGGTCCAACCCTGCATTTAGGTGTGACTAGATCAGGTCAGCCAAGTCTTGAAAACCTCCAAAGACTGAGACCCTGCCACCTCTATGGGAGCCTGTTCCTCTACGTCATGACCCTCTTACTGGAGGAGTTTCCCTACAACCCAATCTGAACCTCCAAAGCTGGTTTGTGGTTGTTGCCCTTAATTTTATCATCTGCTACAGCCAAGAAGAGTTTGACTCCATCATCCCCATAAACCATCTTTCAAATAGCTGCAGGTTATTAGATCGGGAGCATTTCAAGACCAGGTTGGACAAGGCTTGCAGCAACCAAAGTGGAAGGTGTCCCTGCCCATGGGAGGGGGTTGGAACTGGATGATCTTAAGATCCTTTCCAACCCAAACCATTCTATGATTCCATAATGACAATATACCACCATCAACCAGGAGATGCTACAGTGGGTGAAGGAATGCAGCCCCACACTCAAACTAACCCCAAGAGAAGGTTGCAGGGAAGAGGTTTTGATTCATCAGCAATGACACAGCAGAGAAATGAGTTATGGAGCATGACCTTTGCGCAGCATTGCACAAGAGAGGTGGTGCTGCAGGAGTGCTGTCGGGCACTGGTCTTGTAAGCAAAATGCACCCCCTGACCTGCAATACCTTCTCTGGTGGAGCAAGGGCTCATCCCTCCTCTGTATCACGGGGCAGATGACAGCAGCAAAAACCTCTGATGAGCTTTTTGCATCAAGGCTCAAGATGACATGGGAGGAGCAGGATGCAGCGAGGCAGCTTGATAGGCACAAAGTCATGGAGCTCAGTGCTGTCAAAACCTTCTACAAAGAACCTGCTTGCACTGGGTCAGAGGACTTCCCATTACCAGATCCAGGTGACATGATGAGTGTCCTAAGCCTCTTTGCTATCCCTCCCTGAATTCTGGCTCACAATCCATGAATTCACCCAAACCAGCACTGGAGGGGACTTGTGGAGAAGTTGTTGAATTTATTCCACTGGATCAGCTCTCCTAAGCACAGTGCGGCCAACCTGCTCTTCCAAACTTCCACCGATGGAGATTCCAAGCCCATCCCAACCCGTCTGTTCCACTGCTCCGCTCCTCTGGCAGTCAGCGGGTAGGAAGGTTTTTCCTAACACTTGTTTCCCTTGGTGCAGTTTGAGCTCAGCATTTCTTGGCCTCTCACCACTGGCCATGGAAAGAAGTTTACACCCTTCCCCTTTGCAGCTACATCTGACATACTTGAGCACTGTTATTTCTCCTTTCAGCCCTCTCATCCCTAATTGCCTTCAGTCTTTCCATGTTTTCTAAGTTTCTTCTCATTTTTGGTGCTTTTCTCTGGGGTCTCTGCAATTGTTTCCCGTTTTCCCTAAAGAGAAGCATCCTGAATCAGGCCTGGCACAGGCGAACATGACAGCAACCAGTGAGAGTGAGTCCAAACGAGGCCATGGAGATGCTGCGAGGGCTGGAGCAGCTCTGCTCTGGAGCCAGGCTGAGAGAGCTGGACTGGGGCAGCCTGGACAAGAGAAGGCTCCTGAAGGGGAGACCTTAGAGCAGCTCCAGTGCCTAAAGGGGCTGCAGGA
>WYDI02020069.1:0-20173 GCA_009867235.2 Psittacus erithacus | reverse complement strand
CATCAGCCCACCTCACAAGCGTGTCAAGGTCCCTCTGGATGGCATTCCTTCCCTCCAGCGTATCAACCCAACCACACGGCTTGGTGTCATTGGCAAACTTGCTGAGGGCGCACTCAGTCCCACTGTCCATGTCACTGACAAAGATGTTGAACAGGATCAGTCCCAACACCGACCCCTGAAGGAAACCACTCGTTACTGGTCTCCAGTTGGACATTTCACTGCAACTGTTTGCATGTGGCCATCCAGCCATTTGTTTATCCTCTGAGTGGTCCATCTATCAAATTGATGTCTCTTCTGTTTAGAGACAAGAATGTCTTGGGAGACAGTGTCAAATGCTTTGCGCAAGTCTAGGTAGATGATGTCAACTGCTTTGCCCCATCCATCAGTTCCATAGTCCCATCATAGAAGGAGCTACATTTTTTGCTATACTTTTCACTACAAAATTTTGTTGAAGTTTCAAGTGCTACAATCAATACCTCCTCAAATGAGAAAGTATTTTCTTGGGCTGGTTTTCAGTTTGCCGTCTTTCAGTAGACATGCCACTTGTAAACATAAAATCTAAGATTATATTTAGGTGGTGTTTGTTTGTTTGGGGTTTTTTTTGTGGTTTTGTTTTGTTTTTAATTATAACCTCTTTTACTTGTCTTCTCAGTAGATCAGTTCCAGTCTTTTCAGTGTCACTTCTGTTTTGCCATGCTCCAGCCTCCAGGAGGGCCACAAGGATGATAGGGAGCTGAAACATCTTCCGTAGGAAGACAGGCTAAGAAAGTTGTGGCTGTTCAGCTTGGAGAGGACAAGGCTGCTTGGAGACCTCATAGCAGCCTTCCAGTATCTGAAGGGGGCCTACAAGGATGCCAGAGAGGGACTCTTCATCAGGGACCGTAGTGATAGGACAAGGGGTAACGGGCTAGAACTTAAACAGGGGAAGTTTAGATTGGATATAAGGAAGAAGTTCTTTACTGTAAGGGTGGTGAGGCACTGGAACAGGTTGCCCAAAGAAGTGGTGAATGCTCCATCGTGGCAGTGTTCAAGGACTGGCTGCACAGAGCCTTGGGCAACATTATCTAGTGTGAGGTGTCCCTGCCCGTGGCAGGGGGTTGGAACTAGATGATCTTAAGGTCCTTCCCAACCCTAACCATTCTATGATAAAGGCAGTCTCCTTTTGGAAATGTCATGACTAGAACCACATGCAATATTCTCATCAAAGAAAACAAAAGTTGCTGTTTTTTTTCTAATGGTATAGACCATTTTGTGTATTGTTCTCCAGATCATCTTTACTCAACCTACAAAGCCCCCACCTTGAAGACTTTACAGCCTTATTCAAAACAAGCGGTTTTCCTACTAAACACAAATGGAAGGAAGGAAGGAAAAATGTGATGTTCAAGCAAAGTCATTAACATGCAAATTCTAATGCTATGCTAGTTCTGTAATTTTCTTTAACATAATTGCTTTATTTATACTGGAAATGCTTAGGGTATGATTCTCCATCACCTTTGTACCATAATATGGCAGCTGGGCATTCCTTGATGTAGGAAATCCCTGCACAAAATAAGTCAGTGTAGGAGGCCTTCATAGGTGGCCAAGGCGGAAAGGAGCAAGTGGCATAGGATAGGCCCTTGGGAACTGTTCTAACTAGTGTAATTTAGAGAATTCCTGCTTTTAGTTATGCCAGGGGCCACTTTGGCATTAAGTCAACCTAGAATCCAGGGAATGAAAAATGGCTTAGAGCCACTTTCTCCCTCCCTATACCCTGGGCCTGCAACATGTGTGGTTTGGCTCTGAGGATCTGGCCCCTACATTTTTAAATAGAGCATTTTAAGTTGCAAAGTGAAAGAAAATGGAGTATGAAGAGTAAAAGGAGTAGAAAAGTGCTAAAGGGAGAGATTAAAAAACGAAAGGAAGCAGAATGGGTGGTATTGGTAAGTGTGAAGCAGAGCTCATGTTTAGCAAACTGAAGGAGCACTGGGGAGGTCTGGGTTCACTTCCCAGCTCTGCCAAAGATTTTTGAATGCCAAGGCTAGCCTATTAGGGTCATTTTCAAGGTGACCATTGAGCTTCTTTGACCATCTATGCTAAATATGTTTAGTTTATTCCCTGAGAACTAACCAGCTTTGCCTGCAAGCACTGTCACAGAGTCTGAGGTCTGAAGTGCCTTTTAGCCCTAATTACCCTAACTAAATACGATAGGGACATGTCTGGAAAGAAAGACACTACTGTCTTGAGCAGATCCACAAGACACATGCATGAGATAGCTTTGGTGCGAGGCTGCATGCATGGTACTCAGGAGAAGATGCTCTGCTTTGTAGCTTCTCCTCTATCATGTGACATAAGAGATCATGCTGTATCACACCATGGTAATGGAGAGCCCAAGTCCCATCTCGGTAAGAATACATTCAGTGTAGACAGGAGGAGTTGGAAGGGCTTTTACAGCTAGGGAAGTCTGAGGTTTCACCTCAAAATGTGCATATTCATCAAGATTTACTTGGAGTCTCTCTTCTCCTCGGTTTCTCATCTGCAAAATGGGAATTCTACTCCCTCTTCCACAGTAGTGGGAGATAGTACTTCCTCAACACAGTAGTGTCATAAGAATGCATTGAGACAGAAATTGAGATGTGCCCAAACTCAACAGCAGCATGAAAAAAGAAGAAAACTAAACTGACTGAACTTCAGCCTCAGATTTAAATGTATCTTGACAAATAGACAGAGGGCAGGTATCACTAGCATTATAATTCAGAATGTATCCAAATATTAAAATGTTGGTAAAACTTCAAAATTCTTAGTTCAAAAAGGTGGATGATGTTATTGGAATCTTACAATATCTATGATACTCAACTTGTGCCACACTATGCACCATTCTATGCATCACTGTGCCAACCAGCCCTATTGTGCCACTTCCTCTCCTTTCTTTCAAGTCTTTTTTGATATTACTCATGTATCCTTTCCACCTTAATGATGAGCAGAGGAGATACCTTTTCGCTATTTGACCTAAGGTATTTCTCCTTACCCTCTGCAAAGTGTTGCAGCAGGAATGCTGGGCATACAGATGCAAGAAAGAAGGGTGCAAAGATTAATTCCCAGCACCTTCAGCATACCTTGTCTTGCAGCCTTTACCATAGTTGAAGCCTCCCAAGGATAAATCCTCCTCTTTCAGTAAGATTAACTGGTAAGTAATAGTCTAACAAAAAAGAATGGAAGGAGGGAGAGGGATACAGAGAGCTAGACATGGAGTGTATTTCCCTTTTACATCCCCCCAAAACTTTAGTGACTGTGTCTAAAAGGTTGCATAGTATCACAGTAGTGGTAGTGTTGCTTCTAAGTATGACCACTCCTTCTTGTCCTGTTTTATGGTGGAAGATAATGTTCAGCAGCCCTGAATGTGTTCCTCGCAAGCTGAAGTCCTTGTTAGAAATGCCTAGGGAGACAATCCTAAATTTTCCTGATTCAGAAATTCAGGGAGTCATCAAACCCCAACCTCTTGTACCTTTCCTCAGGCACTTCCCAGCTTAGTGGAACACTACCCCAACCTTCCCCTGTGCCCAAAGCCCATTCAAGCACTAGCACTATTCTCCTTATCAACCCAGCCTAGGGGATCCTCTCTGCTATGTATGATCCTCCAGACTGCCTTCTGCAGTTTGGAATTGCGCCAAGCTGTTGCACTTAATGCCTCCATGTTGCTGCCATTGCACTGTTGCTTCTTCCCCATGCTCTATTACCACTCTCTTATTAGATAGTACACAGAACCAAGCCCACCCTTTGTCTACTTCTTGCTGTAGCAAAACAAAGTGGAAAGAAGAAAAAGAGAGAGAAAAAACAAAGCAAAAGGCCTCATTTCCCACTCTGGCAGAGATATTAAAACACATTGCAATTATGACAAAGTTACCCAGATGGGACCCAGAGGGTGGGTGAGGGGAAGGACAGCTGTCACCCAAGGGGAAAAAAAATCAGATGTATGCTAACCCTATTCCCATAATACGATTCCTATTCCATGTGCAATTGTACAGTGCAATAATAGCTCTCTTAGCTAGCATGGGCTGGGTTAATTGCATGTAAGGAAATTTTTATGCTGGTTTTTTTTTTAATAACCAATTCATTTGATAAAAATCCAGCCCCAGTGATCACACCAAGTACAAGTATTTCACTAAAAGGCTTGGTTTTAATTGACTGAAGTTCCTTCTTACTTTTAACTCTCTACCCCATTACACTGAAAAAACAATCCTGATGAGAACATGGCCACAATGTAAAACAATAGGCAAGTGCGTTTAGCATTTTCAATTTTGCTTTGTATTTAATCAGAGACTAGCTCCGGAAAAATTCACTCTGGGAAATGAACCAGACAGAAAATTATGATGTAAAGGGTGAATAACTGGAAAGTTGCAATCAACTGAATGGAAATGGGGTTTATTATGTCCCAGGACAAGCATAGGGTGTTGTCATAAGCTCCACCTGTACTATGTGGTCACATATAATATGTAATCCTTTTACTACTGCAGCTGACCATTGCTGACTGTACCAGCGGAAAGATATTTGGAGGGTTATTATGTATATGGAGAATGCTAAAATATTATCACTTGTTAAAAAAATACTATGACCTATCTCAAAACCCCTGAGAATGACTAAAACCCTGTTCACAGCATAACACAACTGATACCTAAGGTACTAGAGATGCCAGACTGACATGCAGTTATCTGTCACCTCTCCTCTGCCTGAGGCTAATCAAGTTCTCTTACAAGTTACAGCAGCCACAGGACTACCCTAAACTATAGTTGCTGGCACACCCCAGCATTCAAAATAGCTTGCTCCAGCACCCACTATCTGCTGCCAGGGTTTTTATATGGCAAGGGAATCCCAAAAATAGTCTGAGAGATAGGCCTGTGCAGCAGCTTCTTTGTGCATTTTTCTACTGCTAGATGGGCACAGACTGGGGTGGGGGGAGGAACCTAAACTCTACTAAACAGTTACTCACTGAATTAAGTAATTTCCCATTCTGAACATTTAGCCTAGAGAGAAAAGAAAATAGTGTGATACAATCAAAGTGTATTTAAATGTTTAATCAAGGCAGACCCGTAAGCAGTATAAAGTAACAAAATCATTGATCACATTAAATTCAGCTTTCTCACGGTACTAAAAAGTTCAAGGTATCATGATAGGCAGGTTGGGAAAGTGGCTCTAGAGGTTATCCCTAACATTTTGTTTAGAAAATGTCAGGAACCACTGTTTACAAAATAGCTGCATGCTTTTTCTACTCTAGTCTATCAAAATGGTGTTCTAATGCAAGGTACTTCAGTGTGATAGCACATTTCCATGACTTAGGATATCTTTTCCTAGATGTAGTTTCCACATGCTGGCAGATAGGACCAAAGTCCCAACCACAGCTGGCTGTGAATGGCAGGTGTCCACAGCATGGTTATGTATTGTCCTGGCATCATCCATGCTTCTCCTCCCCTACTGAAACTGCGTGCCATAGTAAATTGCTTTGTACTACACCCTACGAAGGACAACCCTCAGCTGGTGCCAAGCAGCTACTTTTTTTCCTATAGTAACTCACATAGTGAACCGCAGAGTCCTAAAACTGACCTAGAGAGGGGAAAGGTAAAAAATACACCCCCCCCCAAAAAAAAAACCAACCAACCAAACAAAAAGACCCCAAAAAACCCCCAACATACACAAAACCCACAAACTATCCAAATGATCACACAAAAAAGCCAAAACCAAACCCCAATCCCATCCACTATTCCGTATATTACTAGAATGCAGCTACTTAGGACGCGAGAGACAGAAAAAGTGCAGTCGGGAGCCTGTGTGCTTGACTCGGGTGCATTAACGACCCCGACTCTTTTCCTTCCCACTTTCCACAAAGTCTGCATGTTATTTATTGATTGGATGTACTTTAGAGATCTTTAGAGGGCTGTTCCCTCACCCCCACCCCATCCAACTCCCCGCTCCTGAAGGAGGAGGCGTAAGAGGGGGAGGAGGCAAAGTGGGTGCATTACGAGCTGATTGTGCTCTTGCCCCGACCTCCAACAGCCTGATCTGCCTTTGAAGTTTTCCACCCCTCGACTTGAAGTGAGATCGATTACAGAAGAACAACAGGGACAAAGAATCTGCTGCTTTACGTGCAGCCACTTTCCCACGATCGGGGCAGCCAGCTCGACAGCAGCAAGGGATCACCACTTTCCCCCTGCTCCTCCTTGCCACCATTCAGAAAACATGCAGCCCCCGCCCCGAGCCCTCCACTTCGCCCAGGACAGCCGGGGGGGGTGGAGGGGTGGGGGTGGGAGGTGTTACAAAAACGTTTAAGGACTAAGGGGCGACCAGCTCGGTCTCGGATATTTAAAAGGAAACGGGGGTAAAAAAAATCGGTGAAGAGGGTTTCTTTTGGGGTGGGGGAGGCATTTAAAGAGCAGGTTAATTAAAAACTACGGGTAAATGGCAAAGTTTACTGCAGACGCAAAGCAAGCGCCTCCTTCGTGGCTCGCCGCATCGGGGGTGCGCTGGGAACGGGGCCGTAGCCGGGGCTGCCCCCGAGAGCGGGACCAACCCTTTACCTTTGTGTCGGGTGAACATCTCGGTGTGTGTGCCACTACCGCTGGGTCTGCGTAACCCGGGAGGGAAAGGAGGGCCGGGGAGTTAATGGGCAAAACCAGAGATCGTAAATGCCTTACCGAGGGGAGCGGAGCCCGCTCCGTCCAGCCCGAGGCCGCAGGTCCTACCCCTCGTGGCGACCCCGCTCCCCGAGCACTATGAAGGATACCACCACCACCGAAGCCCCTCCCGCTCGCCTCCCGGCCCTTGCGCCTGTTTCCCCTCGACCTCCCGGCCACCAAGACCCCGGCCGGCCTCAGGGGACCCCTCTCATACTCCCCATAACCCCCTCTCCCCAAAGGATCTGCCAGCCCTGCCCGCGGGGGAATGTGGAACGGGCACGGACACCGCTTCCCTCCCCGTCCCGCAGTGAGCAGGGAGAGCTGTTGCTGAAACTCGGTTTGAACCCATCCACACTGCTGCTGGCTTTTTGCAAGAACAAGAAAAAGCGGTTAACGTGTCACGGGGCATACAGTCCATTCATAAAAAAAACAAGATGAAGAAGTGAAGCGGCGGCCCGGAGCAGGGACCTCCAAAGAAGGCGGCTGCGGAGGGGGCATTTCCTCCCCCTCCCCTCCTTGCCTGGCTCCTCCTCCCCAGACTAAGCGGCGTCGGGGCGGCGAGCTAACGGGACGAGGACAATCAATAGCCATGGTCACAAATTACTGCAGGAAGTGTTAGCTGCGCACCAGCTCCTAAACAAGATCGATTGCCTTCCACCGCCGCGCACCCGGAGAGGGATCCCCCCTCCCTCCTTCCCTCTTTCCCTCGCCGGGCCTGCCCGAGGGATTCCGCCCCGCTCAGAACGGGATGGGACAGGGGCGGCGGGGCCGGGCGGCCGCGGTGTCACACCCGAACGCACCCGGGGGAGGACCGGGCCCGCGCCCAGGTGCGAAGGGAGAAGCGGCCCCTCCGCCCGCCACCGCCGGTCCCCACTAGCCGCGGGGCTGGGTCGGAAGCGCCCCCGGCTCCGTGCGCGGTGACTAAGGCCCCGTCCGCTCCGCGCCTTGTTCCGCGGGGGCCGCCGCGCCGCCGGTGACTCGGTGACTGACACAGGAAGCGCTGAGTCAGTCCCCCTCCGCCCCGGAGGCTACCCCGGGCCCAGGCTCCCGGTGCTGAGCGGCTGTGCCCGAGGGGCAGGCAGCAGAAACGCGGCATCGCCGGAGGTGTGCCGTGAAAGGACCCGGGATGGGGGCGGCAGCGGAGTGACTAAATGCGAATGTAAGCCGGGTCGGGGGCAGGCAGTGGCGAAGGCGGGTGAGACAGCGATCGCTATGAATGCCTCAGCCCTGCAAAACGCTTTAGTTGCTGATTACAGATATTTTACCAGGCAACCCTGCGAGATTCGGACCGCATCCTGTGGGAAACTGGGCTTCCTGAGGTCGCCTTGAGGCTCCGGGTGCTGCTTTCCAGGCGCTTGGAACAGTAGGTGCTAGACTAAGAAAAAACCTGAAATTTAAATAAATACATATATTTCTATGCCATCTGTTTGTAAAACTACTTACATGGTTGGAGTATCAGTGTTCACTTTTAGGGTTTGTTTCTTTGTTGACCGTTTCTAAGTATGACCAAAACCAGTAGATTGGTGCTGATGAATCACATAAGCAAGGTAAGTAAGAGTCTTGCTTTAAGTGTGTATACTTATACAAGCATAATTACACCTCCACGGTACATGCATATTCTTATGTCTGTCTATGTCACAACAGGTTACCAAGTCACATGCAAACTTTATTCTGTTACGTTGGTTTAGATGAAGATTCAGCCTCCCTAATGTGATTTAATTGACAGTAAGTAAAATATACAATGTGTATTATATACATCTATTGCAGAAGATAGAAACACCACAATTTAATCGAGCTGTAAAGCATACAGGTTGGAAAATACCTAAGTTAAGGGTGCTAGCTTAATCAAAAGGCATCTTCCATCTTGGTGGTGGTCTTTTAATTAAAAGCTAACATACTCTTTCTATTACTGCACCTTCTTCCAATGCATAGGATATTTTTTGTCAATCTCTTCAATAGTTTTTCTGTCCCTAAGCCTGAGACTTCCTGTATTGATAACTACATACTATTCAAACCTCACACTGAATACAGAATATCCTCGTGAGACTTTTCTGTTATTCTTTCATCATAATATCTTATTATTATGTGTATATGAATAAAACTATGCAACATCCTTATGGATTGAGATCTCTTATCAATACTAAACCATCCCAAGACCTGACTTCACCTCAACATCCAAAAATAGACATCCTTTGCCCTCAATGAGGGTCCTCATTCTCTAAAAAAAAGATTAAGCATTTGCCCCCAGTGCCTTCGTGCTGCAGAGGTGTGATGTGTACATCACTGTAGGTTTGGGACAGGTATTAAGTTAGCAGTTCAGATGTTGCTAGTAATGATATCACAGCAGCACAATGTGCAGCACAGATTAACCACCCAAGGCTGTGCCTTAGCCAGCCTGAAGAAAGTTTTACAGCCCCTGCTGAGCTGCTTGCTGTTGTGTGCCTCCTGCAAGGAGAACTTACACTACCTCACTTAAGGTAGCTCAGACATCTACAAGAGCTGTGCTTATGATGCAAACATATGTTTTGCCTTCATTCTCAATTTCCTTCACATGATTCCTCTCCTCTGCGGCCAATGCAGCAGTTTCACTTGACCAACTTTCTTATTGCTTCCTCTTCACCTATTCTGCAGCTATTTTTGCCAAAATCACACACAGAGAAAAGATAACAAAAACATACTTTCTCATTTTAATAGTGATGGGGTCGTTTTAAATCTATAAAGCTTGGATCAAAAAATACAAACACACATATTACCTGTTTTGAATCATTAGATTGACATCCCTGACCTTTGTCATCTGTTTCCACACACAGAGGTAAACATACACATGGTAATACATACAGTAGCCAGGAAAAACAAAATTGATGAAGCTTACTTCTTAAAAAAGTTATATTAAAAGCATTCAATGTACAGAACATTGCCATAAGTCTTGAACTTGCTGTCACCACAGCACCATTAGCCTACATCCTTAATGTATGTCCCTTAACATACATCTGTACTCAATGTACCTTGTAATTACCTCATTATGGTTAACTACTGCTGACCCCTGTGTGGAACATGTTAAGGTACAAAGTAACTGTGAAATAGCTAGGGAAAAGCAAGGGGAGGTTTTTCAGAACTAACTTACAACTCCATTGACATGGTCTGTGCCACAGAGTTACCATTATCATAGATTTTTCTTCCAAATTTAATTCATTGCCAGTCCATAAATATTTTTTTAATCAGCAAAACAAAGAAACAGCTATAACATGAGAAATGAGGCAAGTCAGAAGAACTTACTGTAGTACAGTGACCAGGTGGTGATCAGGCCTGGTAGCTACAACTCAAAATGAGGTCCCTGAAATCGTAAGTCAGAACTATGTTTACTTGCTTAAACAGAGTTCTTCATGGCACTGTTGTAAGAAATACCACTTGCTGCTTGTCTCCCAACCCCTCCTGCCCCAAATCCCAGGGCAGTGCTGCTGTGCACAGCCCTGCAACCTTGAGGATGGAAATTTCTACCTCATTTTCTGTGTCCTACAGCCACAATTCCAACTCCTGACTTTAACCATAGAACTGAGAGAGCGAGCTGGAAACTCGGGCAGTGTTACAATGGACTACAGTTACTCATGCTACATCCCCAGGAACTTCTACACAAAAACGTAATTATGCACTTCTCTCTTGTATAGATATGGGTTAATTTTCATGAGCAAAATTCCTTCATCCCTGCATCCTCCAAGATTAATTAGCCACTTCTCCTTCCTCCAGACACAATTTGGCCTAGCTGCATTCATTAACTGAGGAGCTATCTTAGCTACCACTATTTCTTTAGCTCTTCTTATCCCATGCCTCCTGTTATTGCATCCCCTCTCTTGTGAAGTAGTGGGCAGGAGAACAGGACTGCTGGAAAGCAAATCCCAGGGTGCTTGGCTGTTTAGAGGGATGCAGCTGGATGCACCTCAGGGTGACTCTTTCCCCAGGAGACAGCTGGGAGAAAGGGAATGACCAGGCAGGGAAACTAAACCTGTCCCAGATTAAGGAGCTAGGAGCCTGAGTAGCCACCTTTTGAGCCCCATGCTCCCTTCCCAGCAGTTTCTGGGAGTAGGGGTCCAGATACAGCCTTCTGGCAAAGGGAGTCACTGCAGGTTCAGCTGGAGGAAGGGGAAGGTGTGGGCTGGCCTGGACTGGCATCAATCACTGGGAAGTTCTACATGAGGGAAAGGCTGTGAGTTCTCAACAGTATCAGATAGCACTTGATTTCTGTCTGGTGTTTCTTTTTCACAAGAGCTTTTCCAGAGGAGGTCACCGTTACTTTGCTCACTATAAATTTGTGTGTGGTGGTAGGGCTGTAATTGTCATGCATGCATCCTGCCGAAGAGGAGGAGGTGTTGAAACAGAAAGGAAGGCTCAAAGAAAAGGCTCTAAATGACCATATTTAAAATTTTGCCATCTCACAACTTTCCTGGAGTCCAATTCCTGATATTTTCATTTGGGGGGGACCAGCTCTGAGCACATTGTTTGAAATAAACAACTTGGTATCTCCAGCAGCACTTCCCAAACTAAAAGTCATGACCAGAAGTGGGGTCACAGAAGTTACAAGTGGGGTCACGAGCTTGACAGAAATGAAGTTGTTTACAGCAGTATCTGGGGTCGTGAGCCCGTCAGAAGTGTAATGTTTAGTATTTGTCCATCTCCAGTAGTTTGGTATTTTTCCTGAAGCTCCAGCTTGTAGAGCTCAGTGATATTCTATTTACACGGAGAGATCAGAAAGTACAAGATCTGTTTCTATGTTGTGGAATAAAGCATGAGAAGGTGAGAAAAATGTGTCCTGATAACTTAAAAGAAATCACTCAGGGTGAAGTTGTGTTTGGTTTGGTTTTAATTTTTAATGAGTTGATGTTTCTTAAGATGTTTAGCACTGACAACCTGTGCCAAGTGGAAGGGTGTTTCTACTTAGATCAATGTTGGAAAGCTACTCACAGGGCAAACAGCACCTTACACTTTGTAACCTGCACAACTTTGGCACCTCTAATACATCACTCTAATCCACTTTCAAGATTAAAGCTCAAATGTTCTAGGGTGACATGCATCTATTTTTGTTATGGTCAGTCATTCGCTGTAGAGACAAAAAACTGTAGTACAGCAGTCTCAAAGGTGATATAGCACATTTATTGCAGTACATCTCTAAATCACAATGAAAATCAAATGAATTTGTCTTTATATTTTTCTGCTGCAAAGGCACAGAAAAACATATCTGTATCTGAAGAAAGAGGTGACATTTGGGAGAAAGAAATTAGAGAATTAGTGATTCTGGAACTCTTGTCATGCCATTAGTTTCTTTATCAAGCTGAACCTCTTTGGCCTTCCTTCTTTGCTTTCCTCATGTGTCAAATGGGAATAATTTATGCTTCACCTGACAACAACTCTCAAATGATTAACATTTAAACACTTTTAAAATCCCATGTGGGGGGTGGAATATCAAAAGAATACAGATGGTCCCTGAAAGTATAGATGCAGAAAATAAGTGTGCTATTCTACTGCTAATCATCTTTTGTTGGAACTTTTACCAACAAAATACTATCTTTGCATCAAATTACTTGGTTTGGGTAGTAGGTTTTTACAACTCTCTTCCCATTTTTCAAGGGACACTGTATGTGTAATTTTGCCCCAAAGTAAATGTTTATGGGTGAATGATTAAATCCTTGGACACAGAACTTTTTAATGGAAACTATGAAACAGTAGAAGCTATCATAGCATCTCCATATATGTAATGTCTTGTGATGTGTGGGTACATGGGTATTTCCTTAGTGTCCAGAATGACTAGCTATTATGCCCAAAATAGCCTTTGTACTTTACTCATTTTTTTATCTCAACAGTGACACTGAGTCTTTGCAGTCAGAATTTCCTAGCCAGTCATGCAACCAGGAACATCTCAACTGTGTTCAAACTGCCAAAGACAGCTTGTACCAGGAAGGCTCTTCAGCTTAGCTTCTCACAACTTCTGATGAGCAACTTCATAAAGGAGCTTTTAGGTAGATGTTTTGGTCATTACTGTGCCCACAGTAATCATCTGACCTGCCCTTTCCTGGAAAGCTGACTGGGGAGGGGGTATCTGATTGCCTTTAGGGGTTAAGGGGGAGATCCCCAGAAGCCCAGATTTCTCATTACTTTCCCAGGTGAGCTGCTCAAACCTCTCCCTCCATCCAAAATAAGCAACCTACCAAATACCAAAGCGACACCTCCTGCTTCTTCATGATGCTCTGGCCAAAAGTGATGTTTTGGACCATTTTTTCAGTTGGTGGGGCTTGCTTCCCCCACTTGCAAGGCTGGGAAGGCTGCTGGTGTTGCTTCAGCAGAAACACAGGGCATGCCTCTTGAAAGCTGCTGATTTCCTTTGGGGAGCAAGGGAGGAAGCCAGCATGTGCCCTGTGAGTGGCTAGGGGGGAGCCGGGAGCCAGGCAGGCAGCACTGTGCGACCCGCATTGAGAAGGTGCGTCCAGGCACAGCAAAGGGCGACCAGAGCTACTTGACAAAATCAACTTTGTTTCTCTGTGCCTTTCTTTTGGTGATAGTGGATACATAGGAATTAGCCAGCGAAAGGCCAGTGCTGTCTGGCTTTGCTGGAGGGAGCTCGTGCCCCAATCAATACAGCCCCCTGAACAAGAAAAGAGCGGTTTGCTAATTATTAGACTTTCCACAAACATTATTTATTTGCCTTGAAACAAAACACATTCCATTCCAAATCCCAAACGGCTTACATTTTTTGGTAAAAGAAAATAACAATAAAACCTGAAATGGGCATTATTCCTATTTGGAAGTGAGTGGTTCTAGAAGTCACCTTTCAAACAAAGGAAACACTGACTTGTTATACAGAATTAACTGGAAAAAGTTACTGATAGTCCAGGCAGCCGTTCAGGGGTGTGAGTGGGTGAGGGGGATGTTTAAATATAGAAACAGCCATAACTATCCTGACTACTAAAATTAAAAAGAAAAATGAGCACAAACAAAAATTTACAGTGTCAGTGAAATTAATTCACTGGAAAGTGAGGATAATCCACGCTCATAAAAAGCAGAAAATAACTTCACGCAGTTGACAGTTTTATTATAGGAACACAGGAAAATGGTGACAGAAAATGATATTTTGATGCCGATTGTTTTATTTGTGCCTCTTTCTCCATGTTTTCTTTTAACAGGTCTGAGCTTTTAATACACCCTGACTGTCAAGTAATAAGCAAATGGAATGGTGTGAATTAATTATCTCTTTCATTTAAATGTACATTTTAATTAAGTTTATTGCTGGGAGAATTGACATCTTGAAAAGTTCTTTACATTTAAGAGATGTTGAAATAACAAAATCACTGAAGCTTAAAGAACATCAAGTAGGAATGGCATTTGTTTTCCTTAACTGACTGCCAGACATGAAAGACCCATTGACTTTTAAAAGGCCTAGAAAATAGAGAAATTAAAATAATTAGAGAACTCGACTAATTGAAAATATAAATCTGTTAAGCCCTGAATCTGTAATTAAAAACAAAGAAACCCAAAGTGGTCGCTATAATTAAAAGTGTATTCCCCAGGGGGAATTACAGTTTTCTATACCTAAAAGAAGAAAACCGTTAAAGAAGAGTTAATGGAAGGCTTGGTTTATTGTCATGGAGGGTGGAAGGAGACCTGGTCACTGATTTTAATGTAATTTTTATCTAGTTTTAAATAGAACCCTGTAAATATTTTTCACACTTACAGCTAACCTGTTAACATGGAGGTATTTGCTGGCTTTACAAAAGATGAAAAAGATTGACTTTTCCTCTGGCACAGCTTCGTCGGTAGTAAAACCAAAACAAAACCAAAAGAGAAATTAAAAAAGCCTGTTATTTCACCAGCTTGGGTTTGGTAAGTGCCTGTTGTGTATCACAGCAGAGAGAGGGAAAAGGTCAAAGTTTAAATTGAGCTGGCTGTTTTGCAGGGTCTCTGAATTCCGCACGCAGGGCTTGATCTGTCCTTTCCTTGCATGGCCGTTGCTCCTGCTGCCTTGCTTGCCACAGGAGAGGGGAGGAGGAGAGAGGAGAGGAGAGCAAAAGAGAGGAGAGAAGAGAAAAGAGGAGGAAGAGGAAAGGAGAGCCTTGGTGAGCTGTTTTGGGCCGTGGATAAGCTGCGCTCCTTGCCACAGCAGGAATTTGCCAGAGGAGAAAATGTGGTGCTGGGGGATGGGGTGGATAAAGGCAGTTTAGAAAGGAAACGAAATTGGAGGGAAATGAGTCCTTGCAAATTAAAAGTTGAGTGTCTTCAGCTGTAATAAATAAAATGCGCTTTTACTAGTTATAGAGCAGAAACATACCAACACAGTGGACAGCAGAGAAGCTATGGAAATAAGGATGAAACCTTTAAAAGGAGAGAAGGAGAAAGAAAGAGGGGCATATAACAAAGCCTCCAAAGATCCCCTCTTTTCAAAATGAGAGAAAAGGCAGTGGCAGACGCGAGTGCAGCATCTTTCCTCCATGTGCTGTGTGTTCCACTCCCAGGATTTGGGTTTCCTGAGTTCCTCATTTTGAGCCACTGGGGCCAAAGAGGGGGCAGGGGGATGGGAGGCAGCAGGGCTGTGCTGCAGGCTACCCAACCGGTGCCTGGTCCGGGCTGTGGTGTGGTCCCCCCGTGCTGACAGCTGTGGAGGCGTGCAGGGTTCCAGCCACATGGCCAATGGTGAATTAAAGCAGCTGCTCCTCAGGAGGGCTCTGCCCAGCCAGCACGCACCTACCGCTGCCTGCTGAACCAGGCTTCTCACAAAAGCCATGCGCAGCCACAGCAGAGGAAGGGAAAGGTATAAAAGCCTTATGGACCTGAGACAGGAGAGCACGGTATTTTGGCCCCCATCCCTAGAAGGATTTACTTATTTTCAATTGACTGGCAAGTGAATAACGTGTATACAGAGCTGGTCCCATTCGGTAACCAGGACTCTGTCCACCCCACAGTGTGGAAACCAAAGTCTTTCCCTGGTGTCTCCTGATCTTGACTAGGCTGGAGGTTGGATGGCAGGAGGTGGGCCTAAGCCCCGTCACAGTAAGGAAGGACTAAGCCTAACCCTTCCATCATGGGTAAATTATCTAACTTCCACTATGTTAACCATAACAGGGTGGCATATTGGCACCATGGCTCAGTAACCAGCCTCCTGGAGAAAAGATGAGACCATTAGGTGAAGTGAAACCCTCGTGTTTCTGGGGAAAGCATCCTCCCCAGGGTTGCGAAGTGCTATCCCAGGGAGGCATCTGCATCCTCAGAACAGAGACAGCAGCAAGCATCATAGCCAAGACATATATTGTGTCACACTCCAGAGTCAGGGGCTCAGAAACGAAGCACTGCATCATGCAACTCTCAGGTGCTTTCATTTTGGATCTGGGCTCACGTATGCAATTTTGAAAAGGCTTTTGAAGTAGGCTCACTCCTGTTTTGATCTGCATATTTTTAAACAGACCTTTGCACTTTGTACCCATGGTGAAAAATGATTAAAATCATGCTAGTTAGTTGCGGTTATGCACAGGACTGACCATGATTACTGAAACTGAATGTGACCTAAGGCTGCTAGAAGTTGGCCGTGCAACTAAAACTTTATTTTCTCATTTCATCAATTGCTTTTTATTTTGCTGATAATGATGTCTTGGTATCAGCAGAAAGAGTGCAACTCTTGTTTCTGTTTTTGTAAGGCAAATACCTGCTTCAGCTGAGCTATGGCGAAGCAAAGTAGCTGTTTATAAGCGCTTGATGGCACAGACAATGTCTTCTGTGTTCACCATTGTTTCAGCACAAAAATTAAACAGGTTAACTTAATAAATAGGGTGTGTGGGAGGGTTTTAGTCATTTGTATTTGTGGTAAGGTACAATTGGAGACTCAGTGTCTTAGATGTAGGTTGGAGTGAAGCAGAGATGAAGGCTCTGGTTCTTCACTACTGCTCCTGAGCTTTGCATGTCTTGAACTGCTGCCTAGCTAGGCTTGGGACCTCAGGCCTGTTTTCTTGCCTGAAACTAATTCTGCAAGTGGAGACATCTTCAGATCACATTGCAAGTATTATTATATAATTATACATTAATAAAATTAGATTTTCATTACTTGTCATGTAGCTGTTTTGTACAGATAAGCAGTGGACTTCTACCTGTCCCTTTAACATCATCATGCGTTAGCATTTGGGTTTGTAATAGCTCAGATGGCTCCTCTTTTAGTAAAAACAATGGCAGTTGTAATATTTTTAGCTTGAGGGGACCCCCAAATGAAATTTTGTGACAGATTAGCTTCTGCATATGCACATACACAAACATAAAGCAACAGAAGGCAATGACTAGTCATTCACCTCAGCAGGACCTGCTCTTCACAGGGGAAACTGAAAGACCACATTTCAATTGCAGTAATTCCCTTTGCTACAGATGGAAAGAGAAGATGTGGGCTCGTAGGGCTCCATTAGAAACCTGCAAAAATTGTACCTTGGGCATCTACGAACTGGAGTCTCACACTTCTTTCTTTAATAATTCTTAAATCCAATTTAGTGAGCTTAATCTAGACCTGAAATTAAATCAAATTAATCCATAAAGTTTCAGTACTGCGTCTAAGGAGTTGAGACCCCTTGCTTTTTTGTTTTTTTCAAATGCTTTATATAGATCTGCATCAAGGTCTCCACCTTGGAGAGGCAAGCAGCTGATGGGCAGGGAGAGGCTGTTTCAAATGTGAAGTCACTCTGCAAAGCACTGGCAGCACCTGAGAGCAGAATCTCAGCCCTCCTGAAGCCTGGGCATGTGAGTGTAGGCAATAAAATACCCTCCAGTCCTCAGCTTTTGGCACTCATTGCTATGCTGAAGCATATTTACCCTGCAGGTTTGCCAGTACGAATGTACAACAGCCCCACGTCTTCTGTCTTTAGTGAGACTATCTTTTACTTGTAACTCTTCTGCAGTCTTCTTGCATGATGCATTTAACCTTTTCCTGCACCGTTTCCCTTATCTACCAAGTGAGAATAACACCCGCCTCCAAGGACTGCAGGAGGCTAAATTCATTAGTGATGGCAGGGTGCTCCAAGATGTGTGAGTGACAAGCCCCATGTAAGTCCAAAGCGTATTTAAAATTGAATAAATGTTTGATTCCATCTCCAGCTGTTTGCTGTGGCTTCTCTAACTCATAGAAGAAATTACTATAGAGACTTGCAAAGCTGCTGCATGTGGCCCTTGCTTTGTTTACCACTCTCCTTTCTTCATTGCATAGCTCACAGTTATGCCTTTTCCTCAAGCAGCTTTCCTCTGGCAAAACTGAGCTTTCTTTTCCACTTCTCTACACATGAAGAGTGCATTTAATTTGCTTGCATATGAGTTTTCTGTGCTTTGTTTTTAGCTTTAATGCAACAGTTTAAAATTGAATAGATTCCTTTTAATAAGCCGTTAATATATGCTTGTACTTTACCACAATCCTGAAGCGGTTACAAAAGACATTTCAAGATCAATAAAAATCCAGAAAGATTCAACAGTTTCATGCACATTCCTGAAAAATGATGCCCTGATGTTCATATTATTTTCCATAATGTTAGCTTAAAAATAAATAAATTAAAAAAATATATTCTTTTAAGAGGAGAAAGTAAAAAAATCACAACATTTATAGGGTATGAGCTTTCCTTTTATTTTTGTAAAAGCACTTTCCAGCAGAGCTCAATCTATTTGTAATTACTCAACACTACAGAATCTATCCTTGGGCAGAAGATTAGATAATAAAGTGTCTACCACAAGCACCAATCTTTAAAAGGGCCAGAGAAACAGCACCTAAGATATCAGTAAGAGCAAAAATTCTACTTGAAAGAATACACTGGTGTTTCTATTTACTAACTTATCAGCTTTGCTTAAATTAACTATGACTGAAGTATGCTCTGCCCCTTTCCTCAATTAACTTTTCATTCATTCACAAATTCGTTGGGCCTCACCCTGGAATGAGACCCTTCCTTCTTCAAAGAGCCAGGGTGACCTGCTACAGTTTCCAACTAATCAGAGAAACAAAAAAAGCCTGAGATTAAACCCCAAGGAAGCCAGGCTATCTTGGAATTCACTTGCAAGAATAAACATTGTCACTTACAACAAGCAGGTCTGCAGATATTTAACAAACCCCAGGGTGCTCTATGCAGTGAAGATTTCCACATTTGATTGCCATCTTCTCCAGCAGAGTTTTCTTAGGTCTTTATCTAATCAAGAAGTTAGCTGGTGTGTTAGACAAAAGAAACTTTCAGCACACTTATAAGGGTTCAGACAACCCTCTATGTCCTGCCCACTGCAGTCAGCTCTGATACTGTGATTCATAAAAATCACATTAAAATTATAATGCAAACAAAATTGGGGATCGCAATCTATGTGTGTGATGGGTCAACCTATGTATGACCTTTAATTTTTTTTTATTACAAAAAAAGGAAATGCACTTAAAACTCGTGGTGAATGCTGCATTTTCTGAAAAAGCCTTGTAATAACTTAGCAAGAATTATCCTTTTACAGAAAATTGTTTCAGATGTCTTTTCACTAGTAAGAGCAGGGTTAATGCTCTGACTGAATGCTTGGAGCTAAATTGATACCAGCATTGCAGATATCCTTAGAAAATAAAAATATGGCTCTGGAATCAGAAAGTTGGTAAAACTTAAGAAAAAATTCTTTCCTATGCTGGGGTGTCCCGGTGCTGTTGGTTGTGGTTTTCAGTTTATGCAGCAGGCTGTTCAGTTCAATATACATACTGCAGAGCTGTCTGGAAGGTGCCTGTCAAAAACAGTCTGTTAAAGAAAGATCTCAAAAGAGTAAAATTATCAACAAACAAGTATAGGTAAAGTAAACTTTATGGAATCGTAGAATCATAGAATAGTTAGGGTGGCAAAGGGCCTTAAAACCATCCGGTTCCAATCCCCCTGCCATGGGCAAGGACACCTCACACTAAACCAGGTCACCCAAGGCTCTGTCCAACCTGGCCTTGAACACCACCAGGGATGGAGCATTCACAGCTTCCCTGGGCAACCCATTCCAGTGCCTCACCACCCTCACAGTAACGAACTTCCTTATATCTAATCTAAACGTCCCCTGTTTAAGTTTGAACCCACTACCCCTTGTCCTATCACTACAGTCCCTAATGAAGAGTTCATCCCCAGCATCCCCATAGGCCCTCTTCGGGTACTGGAATGCTGCTATGAGGTCTCCATGCAGCCTTCTCTTCTCCTGGCTGAACAGCCCCAACTTTCTCAGCCTATCTTCATATGGGAGGTGCTCCAGTTCCCTAATCATCCCCGTGGCCTCCTCTGGACTTGTTCCAACAGTTCCATGTCCTTTTTATGTTGAGGACACCAGAACTGCAGAAAATACTCCAAGTGAGATCTCACAAGAGCAGAGCAGAGGGGCAGGATCACCTCCTTCGACCTGCTGGTCACGCTCCTTTGGATGCAGTCCAGGATACGGTGGGCTTCCTGGGCTGCAAGCGCACACTGAAGCCGTCTCATGTTCATTTTCTCATCGACCAACACCCCCAAGTCCTTCTCCACAGGGCTGCTCTGAATCTCTTCTCT
>WYDI02020068.1:0-21487 GCA_009867235.2 Psittacus erithacus | reverse complement strand
CTGGCACAGGCTGCCCAGAGAAGCTGTGGCTGCCCCATCCCTGGCAGTGTTCAAGGCCAGGTTGGATGGGGTTTTGAGCAACCTGGTCCAGTGGAAGATGTCCCTGCCCATGGCAGGGGGTTGTAGCTAGACGATCTTTAAGGTCCCTTCCAATCCAAACCATTCTGTGATTTTATGACTTTCATGAAGGTGGCTGCAGGAAGACATCCTCCACTGTTATATCTGGGCTCCTTTAACTTTTAAACATTGCAAAGGAGTTGTGATAACGATATGTTCGTCCTCCAGGGAATTCCTCAACTAGTTGAAGCTGGGCCAAGAAAGTGAGTCAGAACTGCAGCAGACAAGGCTGCTTCTAACTCTGGCCTGTGTTTGGCACTGCAAGCAGCACGCCAGCCAGCGAGGAGAAACTTAGATGTGGCAAAGCATTAGGGATTTTACACACTCCCTCACTGCTGTGGAAGTGACAGGTATGGAAACAAGCTGCTTTAGCAGAGGGCCAGAGAATCCTGATTTGACAGGCAAATTCTGTGTAATTTTATTGAATTTACTTGAAAATGGGTTGCAGGTATATGAAGTTTTTTGTGAAAATGTGTCAAGTAGATTTACCAACAAACGAGAGAAATGGCTAAAATATTAAAACTCTTGTTCTGACCGAAATGAAAAAATGGAATTTTTTTTTTTTAGAAGTGGAAGATCATGTCAAAATTGTCTAGGCTGAAAATATCAGAGCAATTAATAATTTAAATAAAATGAAACATGTTTTAGTCTGATGCAAAAGGTATTATTCTGGGGGTGTGTGTGTGGGGTGTTTCTTGTTGATTTCTTTGATTAAAAAGAATAATTGTCTTTGGGCTGAACCAAATCTCCCTTTCTTTTTACTCTCCTCTCAATTATTATTGTGGATTAACCATTGAAATTAAAAGTTGCTTACCCAGCTTTCAAAAAGGGTCATGAGGATGTCCCTACTCTGTAAACACAATAAATGATGTCTCTGCACATTTTATTTATTTTTTTCTTCTTGAGCTCTATAGCTCTATTAATATTATTCCTGCTATGCCCAGGAATGGACCAGGACCTGATGACAAGAATATAATAGATGGGTGTTAACTACACCATTTTACCAGTAAAGATCAGTAATTGACTCTGTGTTCAAATCCTGCGCAGAGCTTCCTTATAGAGATACTGTCCTGCTGAAGAAGCCTGCATGTTGCTTGTGAGTCAAAAATATTTTTGATTGACAGTTGTCTGTGATGACAGGAGGCCAGAAAGTTTTAGAAATGAGTAAAAAATTGTGACCATGTAAGCAATTTATTCTAAGCGATGCCTGGACGTCTTGGGTCAGTAATTAAAGACAGAAATTGCATTTTTCTGCATCGCTATCTAAACTACCATCAGGAGGGAAATGGTAGCCTACTTGATGACCAAAGAGCTATCAACTAATTATACTTTGATGAATTCCTTTCAAATCTGTAGAGCATTTAATGCATTCTTAAATGAAGCCATCCGTAAGTAGAAGCCTTCCAAAACACACGCAGGCACTGGAGTCCAAGAGAAGCTGATTAATTGTTAATTAGGTTACTTCACTTACTTGGCAGATTGGAAGGGAGGAGGAAGCAAAGCAAGAGACAGAAGTTGGCATCACTGTGCAAATTCAGTGAAACTTTGCTATTTGCCAGATCAAACTTCTGTTACATGACTTCTTTCCAGGCTCTTTGACGGAGCCAGTTTTGGCCATTAGGGAAGTGAGTTCTGCTTTTCCCATAATTCCACTAACAGATGAAAATTGTTAATGAAAATTGCCCCAACTTGACTGATGCTTCAGGAAATGGTATAATAAGGTTTTTGTTATCACACTGCTAAATTCATGTTCTGCTGGATAAAAACAGTGATGCTTTTTAAAGTGTACACATATGTCATATATATTGTAAACATGATGTTTTCAGCAAATATACAGCTTCATCTGTACGTACGTGGATCTGGCAACGCTGACATCAGAACAGACAGTATAATCCATCTGGAAGGGGAAGAGTAAGAACTATAGGTGGAGTTACATAGGCAAAGCATGTAAAAGGGAACATGTTGCTTCAGAGTAAGAAGCTGGAAGTGGGCCTATGGGAGCTAAATTTACTGCACTATTTTGGTTTCTGCATATTTTGCTTTTTCTGTCCTATTTCTCCTTTTATTTTTCTCAAAATAAACAAACTCTAAGCCTCTCCACTCATTCTGACCAAGAATCAACACTTATTATTATTGTGCAATTTTTTATACATTTTTACATTGTTTGCTTACTTTTGTGACTGCCATGGCACAGAATTCACAGAAAATGAAGCTTAGATTTTGGGAAATTTACAAATGTCTATTGAAATATATATTTTCTCTCTTTAAAAGTATTATGAGTCTCAGGCTAGATAGCTGAACATTTCCCGAAGCAAGAAGTAAATGATGTGTGCCCTGCTTTTGTTCCTGGAATGTATTTTTGCTGCAGCTAGAAGCTCCCTGTGTCTGTGGACAAATGAAGCTCTGCACCACTCACCATCTCTATACCCCATCATGGTCCTAGAGGCAGCTGGAAACTCTCCATAGGAATGGGTAAAGGGAGCTCTGCACCACCCACTGTCTCTGTGTGAAACTCACCTCATAATAAACTGGAAATTCATGGTTTTTTGCTAGTGAAAGGGTGGAAGGAATGACCTATGAAGAGTGGCTGAAGACTTCGGGCTCAGAGGAAAGGAGGCTGAGGGGTAACCTCATTGCTCTCTACAGCTTGCTGATGCCAGGTAGTGCAGAGGGAGATGCTGACCTCCCTGGGATTGAGACAGGATGTGTTTAAACTCCTCAAACCTGCACAAGGGGAGATTTAGACTGGACATTCAGAAGCATTCCTTACAGAAAGGGTAGTCTAACACTGGAACAGGCTTCCTAGAGTGGTGATTGATGCCCCAAGCCTGTCAGTGTTTAAGAGGCATTTGGACAATGCCCTTAACAACATGCTTTAACTTTTGGTCAACTTTTTCTGTTATAAAGATAGGTCTCTTCCAACTAAACTGTGCCTGTTCTAAAATAAATAATAAATAATCATAATCTAATAAATAAAATAATGCTGACCAAAGCTACAGGATCTGTGCATTTTAACACTCTGAAGGCTGGGCTGGACTGACCATGCAGTTTTCCCACTCTTTGGCAAGCATTGTACTTCCCTAAGTAGGTGTCTGGTGAGTGTTTCAGCTTAGCTCACTTAAGGTCTTTCAAGGACTGGCAGATGGATGCCCTGCTGCTGAATTGCAATATCTAGGGTCACAGTGTGGTAAAGAACTATGGTGCAGGCAGGAGTGCAGTGTCAGAGTCAGCAAGGTGAGTGGAAAAAGAAAATACCAAGCTGCTGAGCATTCCAGCAGTGATGGCGATGATCTAAAAGAGAGCGTGGAAAGCTGCTGATGAGTACGAAATTCACTCAAGGTCCGTAACAACAAAGTGGCTCATTACAAAACCAGCTGTCAGGCAGAACAAGGTGGACTGTGACTTACACTGCATTAGGGGAAGCCTTTGGCAGTGTGAGATGAGCAAGGCTCTAGTACTCAGTCCTGTATTTGTAGAAATATAGCAATTGAGAACAATCTGTGTACTGAATTTCCTGTATTTCTGACAAGATGCGTAACTGTCTGGTGGCAAATTGGAACAAACTGGTGCAGTATTGAAACACTATCATCAGGAAGGAAAAAAGGCTATTGGGTTAGTGAGGAGCATTGTCAAATATAAAGGCTCTTGCACTGTGCTAATTGGCTGAACTCACCTTGCCTTAGGAAGGTGAAAAGCTTCCTGGAATGAGCCATTAACTGGCAATACCCTAGGAGAGGCAGGATTGCTGAGTATGACGTGACTAGCACATTGCATGTTCTGAAAAAGGATATGTTGGGGAAGAAAAGCCTGGCTGAACAAAGATTTGGCTGGAACTCTGGCAAAAAAATAGAGATTATGACCTTTGCAAGAAGGACCAGGCAACTCAGGAGGCCTACAAAGGTGCTGTGAGGTTATGCAGGGGGAAAATGAGAAGGGACAAAGCCCAATTAGAACTTAACCTGGCTACTGCCCTAAAAGAAAATAAACAATATTTCTATAAATACATTCAGAACAAAAGGAGGGCTAAGAAGAATCTCCATCCTTTCTTGAATGCAGGGGGGGAAAAACAGTAGCAAAGGCTGAGGTACTTGCTGCCTCCTTTGCCTCAGTCTTTACTAGTAAGACCAGTTGTTCTCAGGGTATCCAGCTCCTGAGCTGGAAGACAGGATGGGGAGCAAAATGAAGCCCCATAAGCCTAGGGGAGATTGTCAGCGACCTGCTGCACCACTTAGACACACACAAGGCTATGGGGCCAGATGGGATCCCCACCATGGGCACTGAGGGAGCTGGTGGCACTGCTCACAGAGCCACTTCCCATCATTTATCAGCAGTCTTGGCTAACTGGGGAGCCCTGGCAATCTGACCTCATTGTAGGTCCCTTCCAGCTGAACTATTGTATTCTATTTGTGTTATAAAGCGGAAATCCTACCAAATTGTTTCTTCTGTTCCAAAAAAGAGAAATTAAATGAAGTTGTACTAGGTCTAAGCTTGTGTATGAGAGTCAATTGTGCTCAAATATATACAATTGTTGATTCATATATGGGTAAAGTTCCAAACACAATTGAACATGACCTGTCAAAAAATGGAAAAAGCTAGTCATCTTGGGTGTTTTTAATTCTCCTATGTCCTCTATAAACTAGTTATGTGTGTTCTTTGGAAGCCTGATTTACAGTTTTACAATTACTATTAGAATGAGCAGCTTCTAATAGAAAGGTTTATATTTAAAAGGTCTGTCTGCTTTCATGTTTTCTACACCATCTAGCCTGGCAGATTTAACCCCATCTGTGTTCAGAGCTTGAGGTACTATTGAAATGAGCAAATTCATAGCATTTTCAGTGCGTATTTATGTTATCAGCTTGAACTGTTATGTAAATGCTATTAATGACAACTTATGATAAAATACTTAGATTTCCCATTGTTATGTATATGCAATCAAAGCACTACGGAATTCTTAATGTTTGGAGAGGATTTAAGTTATCTCAGCATTTTCTAAAACATCCACAGATCAAATTCACTATAAAATGAACAAAACCCCAGCTCAGAAGTGCACAGGCACTATTAATATCTGGCCATGTTTCACTGACATTATAGTTGTTCGTTGAGTGACACTGTGCTGTATGTTATATTGCACCGATTACACTTTGAGAGGTTCCTGATCATTCTACAGCATTAGCAAGACCAAATCTTGTAGAATGACAATAGCCAATTACATAAACACAAGGCCTGGTACAAACACTCCAGCAAATCTAAAGCTGCAATCTATCTTTACCAGTGGTGACTTTATAGCATACACTCACATACTTAGCCCAGTTCACACTGATCTGGAGGGCTCTTTCACTGTACAGCTATGCCAGCACGCCAAGAGCAGGATTTAATGTGTATCAGAACTTACTTAAAATTATTCTCTCTAATTTTCAACTTCCTTTTTTGGGGAGGAGAATTATTTGGAATCTTTTGCAACAGCAAGAAGCATAATTCTGCAAATGATTATCTATCCATTGATAAAAATGCTTTTCATAAGATCCAGCAGCGTGCTGCTTTTGGAAACTTAGCTTAAAGCAATGAATCAATGCCTTTTTAAAGACATAAGAGGAGTAAAGAGTAGATGTTCTTGACTTTAAAATACTTATTGCAGTCATAATGAATGTCAGAGTAAGTGCTCTAATGGGGAGAAATGATGCCTTGAGCTTTAGGGGTTTCATGCATGCAAAAAGTCAAGGATAGTATATTATTTCTTGCAACTGCCTCTGACACTCAACTCTAGGGAACAAATGGATTAAAGTAATCCTTATGGTAACTTTGCTTCCTCCCTGAGGCATAATTTCACTTCAATGTTTTTGTTTCTTACTCTTAGCAGATATTTTTTAAAAGAGGGGATACTTCCAAAACCAGGGAACTCTTCCACTACTGTTTGTGAACTGTACAAGACATACAAGTTCTGCTATGGGATAAGCAAGAAACAACACACGTGGTCTAGATGGAGCTTTAACTTCAAAGAGCCTGAGGCAAGACAAGCAACCAGGCAGGGAAAGGCATCAATTTAATTTTTGTTAATGCAGCTTTTTTAAAAAGTTATCTTTAACATGTTTTCCCAAGGTCTTACCTTTTTGCTCAATAAGAAACATATCCACTGCCCTTCTTGTATGGAGGGGAGCTTATCAGTAGCATTTATCCTATAGCTGCAATCTTCCAACCTGTGGGTTGTATTGGGCTCCCTTAGTCCAGTTGCAATAGCAACTGAAGCTTTCCACCATTGCCCGAGCACCTAATTCTTTCCCCCTCCAAAATGTGAGATAACAGATAGCTGGAAAAAGCAAGGATGTTTCGAACTTCGGGGATAGGAAGATTTAGGGAACATATATCTACAACCAGAAAAGGAAGACTGAAGTGTGCAAAATGGAAGGGGTTTAGGAAGCAAGTTAAATGACAAAGCGTCTTTGGAGAAAAAAAGTTTGGGAATCCTTGAAAAAAGAGGAATGTCAATTGAAGTTTGGGAGAAATTAATTGAATGAATGTGTGAGGAAGAGAGAGAGATCACGACTTACTTGAGTACCTGATGCACAGCCCAGATCAATTACTTGCAGCTGTCAGCATCATCAGTGCAATGTAAGAAAGATTGAATGCACGCTATAAAATGCACCGTTTAACAAAGTTCAAGCTATTAAGTAATTAGAATATAATATGTGAACATGCTGAATATGCTTATTTAAATGTAAACAGTTATTCACTGTTTATTTTTAGTACAGAAAAATTACCCAGCTTGTTTAGTTGTCCTTCCTGTTTCATATATTGCTGATCTACTGAATGCTTCTAAGCCAGCATTCAGAGCTGCTTTTTTATCAATGGCATCCAGGGACTCTTACTGAAAGGTGCAAAGTGCATAACTGCAAAGAAAACAAATGCAAGGCGGGTAATAAATGTTCTTTGCTCCAATGGGCTGAGGGAATAGCAACATTACATTTCCATTTATAGAGAGATCGCTAATATGACCATCTGTCAGTGATGTTAAGCGACACAACCTGAATGCCTAATCAACTAATATTACTCAACGGGAAAGATTAGCCACAGGGGTAAATAGTTTTGTTTGTAAACGAGGAAATAGTTTGTTCAAATGAGAAAATACAGAAGTTATGCTGGTTGTATGCTGAGACTTAACAGAGCAAGCTCTCTTGGGCCTGCCACTGGAAAATCGGATGAATTTAGTAGATCATTTTAACTTGCTATGTGAAATTATGGCAAAACACTTCTCACCCATGGATATCAAAGCACTAACTACTGTAAATTCCCAAATGAACACCACAGTTTTGCTCCCAGTCGCAACTTCCAAAATGACCACAAAACATGAAGTTTAATTTGTCTGTAGGGTCTTTCTGATGTTAACATGTATTGATCCAGTAGCTGGCAGCATTAGGCAGAACTGTGCCGTTGATATGGTTAGTCCTACTGATTCTGTTAATCCCAACACTTTCAAATCAAAGTTTACCAGAATCCCGTCATTCTAGAAGGAAGGAAAAGAAAATGCTCATTTGTCTGAAAAAAACTGTAAAAATACACCCAGTGTTTACTAATACAAGAAAATCTGGGTGCAGATTTCAAGGCTCGAGGGTATCATATTTAAAAGCCGTACAGTAAGGTGCCAAATTTAGTTCTAAGGCCTTTATTTAAAGGTCACTGATGTTGTTAGTCTTTCATGACTGCAAAGTATTCACTAAGTTCCAGATTCTGAAAAGTACATAAGAACCATTTTGTCAGCACCTCCTGAAGCATGTGGCATTTAAGGTCTCTTGATCTTGCTTATGAAAGAGGTGATCTGTACTTGGCGCAAGATTAGTATCAGAAAGGAACAGTTGAATGTGAAAATTCTATTCTAACAAGAAGCATAACATAATAACTAAAAGCCAAGATTTTACCTTAATCTAAACTAGATAATCTAACAAATGGACATCTTGATGAAAAGTATACCAGGTAATATGGAGTAAACCTCGCATAAGAGAGTGAACACCGAAATTCCTACTCTCTCACAGAACTTCTATGTGACTTGGGGGATACCAATGTTCCTGTCTACATGTTGTCTAGATAATTAAACAGTGACAGGGAATATCCCTGAGCAGTGGAATTTTATCATCTTTGCTGTTAAATTTTTAGCAAAGTGCTTGGCATGGTTTTGCCTGGACCTAATGTAGTCTCTCAAACATCTCCTAGACACTGCCTGGAAGTTAGCAGAAGCCAAGGACCATTCCTAGAATAAATAACTAAATAATTCTGGAAATCACCTGGTCTAGCCCCATTCTTGAAACAGGCTCTGAGCAAGGTGCTCAGGGACTGAACACCTCCAAGGATGGTGTTTTCACAGTTTCTCTGGGCTCCAATTTGAGTAATTGCTCTCAGGGAAAACAGTTTTTCACAGGTAATTTACATTGGACAAGGGATGACAGATGTAGTGTAGAACCAGCTCTTATACAATGACCAACAGAAAAGCTACATACAAATTCGGTGGTGCATTGAGTCTAATGCTTTTTTGTATAAGAGTAATTACATCTTCAGGGAGGAGATATTTTAAGCTGCAAAGTGTCATTTTCTTATAGCATCACCAATATTCTGTACCTATAACCTAGAATATCACTGATATAAAAGTTTGGGACTCACAAGCAAAAACAGCTGATGCAGTTGGTGAGGATGCTGGGGATACAGATGGAGGATAGTGAATGTTTCAGACATCTTTAAAAGGGCAGGGTTTTTTTTTTGGAATAGAAATTTACTGACAGATCTTACATGATACCATGCAGCTGAGCGTACATTTCAGTCCAATGAGTAATGAACACACAATAAATAAATACGTCATTATGAGACACCTGCCACATACATCAAGAAAGCATTGTAAAAGAAGCTTAGAAGTGAGGTGCATATGAAACTGTTTGAAGAAATACATTTCACCCTGCAATCTCTTTGTGCTAAGGGACCCACCTTGTCCTTTACAGGTTCTCAAATGAAGGGTGGTTAACCATTATATTTGATCAGTTCTCATGGATCATTTATAGCCTACATTGGAGGTCTCTATGATGCCTTGTAGAATTTCATGTTTAGTATCTCAGTTACTTGGGCCACTGCTGTCAGCCTGAATTTTTGAGCTCTAATTACATGAAGTATGTGGAACAAAAGATAGCTGTGGCACTTGCATTATATAAATCCCGCTGCTTAGAGAGAAAATTTTAGGTAAAAAAACAGGTGGAGAAGAGCCAAATAAAAAATTATGTTTGCCGTTCTTCTGTAAATATTACTTCTTAATAAAAGATGACATTCTGGAGCAATTGTGTAGGGCAAATTCTTTGGCAGTGGAGGATGACAAGAGACCAATTATATGTTCTGCAGCACTAAAAGATCTCTTCCCTATCCATCTTGATTAAAAATATAGATTTTTTCTTCACTTCTGTGTTTGAAAATATGTGTATAGGGTGCACTTTATAAAAACTGTTCACAAAAAGCTAGGACTTATCCAGGAATCAGTATTTCCTCCTGAAATTTCTTAAGGACTATATGAAGACTATTGTTTCCCTATTCTACACTTTGCCTGAGCTGTAAATAAGCTCTGTAGCTGTGGACCTACCAGTAGTCTGCAGGTCTTACCCTTTGGTCTTGCACAGGGAATGCCTTTCCTGCCACATACTCCCCCTGTTTAGGACTCAAAGACCAAGATACCATTAACTTGCAGAATCTGACCTAATTTAAATCTATGGGAACTGGATGTGAAGTGCAGCTTCTTGCTGGTCAGCACTGCATGGACAGGATGCAATCAGATCTAACTGGAAAATAGGAATTAAGGGAGCTGTCTGAGAAGCAGAAGGAATCTTATCACAGTCTCTGCAAAAGGAATGACAAAAACATGCTCTTTTCTTTTTTAAATATGACAAGAATGTCAGCAGATCATCATAATTCTATTGCATTGTGTCTGAAAGTAAAATCCAATGTTTGAGTTGTAATTGCTTTCAGTCATATCAAAACCTCAAAGCTGGGGGATTTTTATGAGAAACCAAGGCTGAAGATTTTAAAAGGAAAAGATCAGGGAATTTTGCACCAAGCTTCTTTGAAAATTCCACTTTCTGACCTCTAAATAGCATCAGGTTGATGAAAGTGTTCCACTGTAGCACTGAGGAACCTCAAGAAAGAATCAGCACCCATTTGTGCTGCACACAGAAACAAAACAGCCCCCAAGACAAACCAACCTGGGGCAGTGTTGATGATTAAGCAATAATTTGTCCTAAGTGGCATGTAAAATTATACATTTTAATATGATTTAATACGTAATACTATCTTGCTGATAAAAGGATAAAGGTTCTGCTGTGGATGGTATTATGCAGTTATGTAGGAAATTTGTGCTTACATACAATCTACATCCAAAGAACATGTGTTGAAAGAGTTCAGCAATAGCATGACATGGATATTAAATGTCACAGTTACTGTTCCAATGTCATGTCTTTTAGTAAGTTAGGCAAAGCAAGGGGAAAAAGAAACTGGAAATTATCATCTTCAAGGCGGGAATGACAAGAAAGTGTCTGTAGATGGCAGAGCATGGATATGTACAGAGACTGTGGGAGTGAAAAGGAAGGAAACTGTGTTTTGAAGGTAAAAACCAATTGTGGAATCCTGTCCTTGACAGTAGAAAGTGTATGTGTCAGTCAGTGCTGCTCTGAAGGATACCAAAGAGTGGGTCTTCAGCGTTAGTGAAGAAACAAACCTACCAAATGCTCTGCAAGGAGCAATTGGGCACTGTGAGTTTAATCTTCTCCTTTTAAATTCTTTCAATGTGCTTGAGGGATTTTTCTGTTTGTTTGTATTTTTATTTTTATGATGTGTCAGCATTCAAAGCTTGCATGTATAGCATTGCGAAGTTATAGCCTGATCTCAAAGGAAATATCAGGCAGTGACTGCTCTATGGGCTGCATGTGTATCAACAAGCAGAACATAGCTCAAATAGCTTCTTTAACAGCAGCAGAGTCCCTTTAGACAACTTACAAGCTTTCACCTGAAGTAATTGCACAGTCAGCTTCTAATGTACTGCAGTCCTTATTTTAAATCACACCATATTTTTGTATTGCTTTTTAGCTGCAAACTCATACACAGGTTCTAACTAACTTGTGTGTTTTGTTCTGACTCTTTAATGTCTAGCAAACTGATGATTTAAAATTGCAAAAGCCCTTTTTGGACTAACATTTTTCAATCAAGAAAAACTGGAATAATGTAAAGTATATTCAAGAAAAACGTGTCTTCCAGGATGGAAAGACCTTTAAGACGCTGGGATATTCTGATACACAGAATGTGGGCTGAACATGGGATATGGAAATTAAGAAATTCTCCAAGTCTTCTGAAAAGAATCATAGTTTTAAAGTTTTTAAAGGATTTTGAATCGTTTCAAGTCAGTGAGACTTGTTCAGCTTTGCTGTTTCTGGATAATGCTTCTCAGTGTCCTTGTATTTCCTTTTCTCTGACCCAGTCTTATCCCAGATAAACAAACCATCCATAATTGCCTTAATGTCCCAGTTTGGTGTGTCCATTGTCGAAAGTCTGGTATTCTCAAAACTATTACCTACTGATATTGTATGCATTGTTTTCTGGTATTACCTGCAGGTTCCCCTAGACACTGCGGCCTTGCAAAACTCTATTGCCCAAAAGGTCCTTTTCAATTATCTGCAAAGTCTGGTCACTTCTCACATACCTTTCCCTTGGATAATAAAGGAAAGGTATGTGACATAGCAACCCGGCCATCCCTCATGGTGCTGTGACTATTGTGAGCTTTGTACACTGCTCTTGTCTCATCCAGCAATTTCATGTATCACATCCAGCAGTTTCCCACTTCCTACTCAGTCTCACTGAATTTAAACCATTTAAACTTTAAAATTATTCCCCTCTTTAGATGACTAAGAAAATTTCTTAATTTTTGTATCCCATGCTCAGCCCACATTCTGTGCATCAGAATATCCCAGCATCTTGAATGCCTCCATTAACCTTCGCCCAGGGCTTAAGGAATGATCCAGTCATTTCCTCACAGTTCTAACAAGGAGCAGTAGCTATAGAAAAGCTGTGAGAAGACGTGCGGTACTGCTCTGACTGTCCATTGTAAATGGCCTTCTCCTTTCTTGCTAAATCTGTCACGCAGGGACAGAGAAAGTACCTGCTTGCTCCTGACTGTCAAGGTCTGACCTAATTCTTCATTATCTTGAAGGTCTGAGATTAGTATTAGTGTGTTTTGCTTAGTTATAATGTGTAAATCAAAGAAATTGAGGCATATGATTTCTTTCTCTTGTGAATTTCTTAATTTTTGGAAATGTACTTGAAACTTTTGTGGGCATATTTGATCTCCCATGCAGAGTGCATGAGTGCAGAGTGCATGAGTATAGAGTGGTTAAATGTGTTAAATGTGTTAAATGGTTTAGGTAAGTAGTAATGGAAATATCTTGCCAAAATATCCCACACAGAGTTGGTAGGGGAGGCCTCAAAGGCTGACTCTCACAGAGTAGGTCAGATTCCCCACTACATTGAGAACTTGGAAGAGCAAGTGCAAAAGATTACGGTTCTCATCTGTTCGAAGGCACTCATCATGGGTGCAAGCGAGAAGATATCACAGCAGAGTACTGGGAAGACTTCCAGGCAGATAGAAGAAGTGGAGGTAATGAAGAAGACTGGTCCTACATCTTCTAGTAAAAAGAATAATTCATATCCTTTAAGATGCAAACACTGGACTTTTAAGATACAGATTTTCAGCTACATGCTGGTAGAAAAAGAAAAGAATATGTAACTATCAAGGCAAGAGAAGATAAGTGCTAGCTCTTAAAATCTGCCAATGATTCCAAGAGCTTTTGTTTTCTACTCCTGTCATGGAAAATGTAGGGAAAAGTACAAACCATTTACAAGCATAATAAAACAGAGCATTAGTTAGACATGGTTAGTCACTAAAGTAGCTATTTGCAATTTTAAAATAGAAAACAAAATATTTTCCTCTGCCTAGCATAGTAGAAAAAAAGTGAATGTTAATGGGGATATTGCCAAAAGTTTATTGCCTGTTAACAAATGTTATTTCTGGATCACTATGCAACTGGGCAAACCCCAGTTCTTTAATATAGCATCTCAGTAGGCAAATGTTTGAGTGTTTTTAAAATGTTGATGGAAGTAATCTTCCTGATGCTGAGTGTCAGCTTTCCTGATGATCAAACTGATGGATAAATTATTAAGCAGTAGTGATGGACTACCAGGGATAATTAATAGTAATAAAAATAAGTGTATAAAGTGCACATGCTGACACCTTTGTAATGGCATCTGCTGGTTTTGGGAGCTCCCTCAGCAGCTATGCTGTGCTATATCAGCACAATTTCTAAAATAATAGCACTCTAACATCCAGGGAGGGCAATAAGAGAACCTGGATGAAATGAATTTGGATGTTCTTGTCTATTTTCATACTGCAAGCATCTCCTTCAGGAAATTACTATTACTCCTGAGGATTTTGTCATTATCCTTGAAACAGTCCAAGTCTTTTATCCCTGAAAGACTCCAAATGGGACTGGAGAATGAGCCTGGGAAATATTATTCATAATACCAGACCAGTAAGCTGTTGCAGCATAGGAAAGCAGATGTTGCCATCCTGCTCTGCTTGCTTTTTTAAAGTGTGTGAACATCTGGGCTCACATTTCTGTCTAGAGGCTCCATTCTGCATGTATGTGCTTCTAGAGCATGCTCATTGCCATCAGTGGAGCATGTCCCAGGACTATTCTAAGCAATGTGCTTTGAGACAGTACCTGTCATTGGTGTCATCCCTTCCCTTAGGAAGAGATTTATGCAATGAGTTCTTGATTTGGGGATCTGTTAGCTTTTTCCTGACTGGCAGCTCTTTTGATCAGAATGTGTAGATTCATTGCTGGGGAGACATCTTCCTCTTGCTTTATGTTTTTGAAGATCCTTCATGTTCCCAGTTCTCTGCTCAGTCATATGCTTTGATTGCAGTCTCTTTGTGATCTCATCTCTTCTGGCTGTGGCCCACAACTGAATTTTCTGGGAATGTAATATTTGTGTGAATAGGTACTTTAAGGTAGTTTATAGGGAGCCTGAGAGATGCTTGAAAGCAAGCAGCAGGTCAGAGAGTCTTATCCACTGGTCTCTTTGGACCTTGGTTGCTATGAATACCTGTTAAAACTTATTACGCTTACAATGGGATGTTGTGATGATAGTCACTTTGTACTTGGAAGGACTCTTGTGGTAGCTCAGGTTCCTTTGTGCCCACTATAGAGTTGTGTGCTGCCCATTCTTTCACAAATATGATTTTTATTTGTCCAAAATGTATGGGACCCATCAACTTCTGTTACCATGCTAAGCTTCCTAGTGCTGTAGGTAAGTTGTTTTCTTTCAGTTAGCACAATGCAGGTGGCCATTTGCCTCAATGAAGCTGACAAGTCACTAAAGTGCAGAAACTCAATTTCTGTCACTCATATGTAAGAAATTATAGATTTTCTGGACACAGACCTCCAAGCACGTTGAAGTTGATGGCTTGGCTGAGCTCAAATACTGTATCATGTTAGCTGTCCTTGTTAGTGTGGACAGGTTTGCATCTTTATGTGTTTCTACACCAATGTATTCTCTTTCCACCTAGGGATTGGGCTATAACCTTAGGTACTACACTATTAACATCTGATTATGGCTTAACTGCATTCATATTTTGTAAAGTACCAGCAAAGCCTTTGCTGGCATTAGGAAAAATAAAGCATAATAAGAAGACATTCAGTAACTACCTCAGTTATCCCTAAATATATTTTTATTTTGTTTTTTTCCTAGCAACCTGATGAAATATGGGAAGATCCTGCATTTCTATTTTAAAGCTATATATGTATTCATGGATCTTTAGTGTTTATGGTCCCTGCATCCAGGAACAGAGCCTAGAAGCATCCTGGAATGATGGCAGAATCTTCCAGTCCTATCAACTTCATTTTCCCACTTGCTTTCCACAGACTGAGGTGTAAAGCAGAAAGGATCTTCAGTGTACTTTGGCCAAGGCTCCATCAGGACAAGGAGGAGTTTCAAAGCTGTGGGGACTGACGGTATTTGCCCTGTGACCTCTCCATTGTCAGCTGCAGCCGTGTTAGGAGCACAGAGGTGGAAAGGTAGGCAGCATCTTCTGCAGGATCAGCGGTACAAAGAAGTACAAAAGCAGTAAAATAGAAGGTTTTCAGTCGCCTGTAGCCAGCTAGTTAGGAGCTGTAGGACGTGGTCAAGTTTTGCCTTTCAGCGTAGAGCATGTTGTGCAGCCAAACAACAGGGAGTTTTGCATAATTAAGCTAATCTATTCTAGTAAATCAAATAGTGCTCGGTGATTTTTAAGCAGTGAAACTTAATGCTCTGTATTGTCAAACTGTTACTGTGGTTCCTGGGCATAGCTTTAGCATGGTTCAACTAGCAGCTTCCAAAAGATATTTTGGTCTTATTTTGGGAATTAGCAGGGACCAGGGACCACTTTCAATGGGCATTTTGCATATCGCCACCACAGTGGGTGGTGGGAGAGTGTAGCAGCATAGATATGATCGATCCACTTGTTGTCAAGGAGACTCAAAGGACAGGTGCTGGCACTGTATAACTTACTGGAATAGTTATAACCAGAATATCGAAGATCTAATATTACTCAAATACTACTGCTGACAATGGGCTATGTGTATAATGGAATTAAGAAGTCTCATCGTGGATCTGTATCCAAATGTCCCTCCTCCACTGAAGCTGCCATACAGTTTGTGTGGCGAGTCAGGATACAGAATCTGATGAATCAGCTGCTCATTTCAGGTAACTGCATTTGGTTTTTAAATCTGCCCTTGGTTTTAGTTCTGAAGGACTTAGGAACAAATGCTCTTTCTGGCCCAAACCGTGTTTGCCAATTGTGTAACCTCAGCCACGCGTATTACTTGCAAAGCTAATTTTTGCGTTGACACCTTGCCATGCCAACTGTCCCATTTTTCTTGTGTATTTACACAAGAGGGTAGTTTTGCACAGCTCTGCTTCAGTGAGCTTGTAATCAGTTACCAGGCTTATGGATTTCCATCGCACCCATGCTTCTGGAAAGTGCCCAGATTTCTTTGTGGAGTCCTATACACCCATCTCCAATTCTTTCTGTAGCCATGAACAAACAGCTGCTTCCAAGTCTGTGTGACTTATCAAGCATGACTACACCATTTGTGTGGGCTGACAATTTTAGTGAGGAAACCACTTTGATGGTTCAGCAGGGGGAAGGCAAAATTTGAATAAAGCCATAAATGACTATTTGAGAACTGAAGCACTGTAAGAAAATATGGAAATATTTCAACCAGGGATATAACAAGATTGTGAGTTTTGAATTTGTCTCCCGACAGTAGTTTGCAAAATGAATTCACATCCAATAATCAAGGAACCATTCACTGTGAAATCCGGCACACAGGAGATGGGTGCTGTTATCCTCTGTTTATGTGCCCTATAATGACTTATATGAATCAGTTAGCCGAGATTATGTTGGGCTGGATGGAACATATCACAGTTTTTAGATATCAGGCTAAATCTCAGCCTACCAAAGGGACTCGAGTACTGTAAGTGCATCAGAAGTTAGTGAGTAGCTAATCAGAGCAGACTTTCATCTTTAAGTTTTGAAGAATTATACGTGTTACTTTTCACTTTTGGGTTACATAAGAAAGGTAATGGGGGATTTTAGTCCTGGAGCTGTTTCACACTTAGAACTGCTGCACCAAATCAAGTCTGAGGATTATTTCTGTTGGTTTCAAATCACTTCCAGTGGGCAGCATCAAATGCTACATAGTGGTGCTGAAAAAAGTTTCTCTTTCTTCCAGCAGCCAAGAGTGGAAAAATCTCCACTTATGTCCAACAAACACTAATAAGCTTAAGATCTTAAGAAACGGAATTCCTTTCTAAAATATTCAGCATCACCACTCAAGAATGATTGAAGATAGTCTCATTGGGAAAATTACAAGGTTTTTATTGATCTTTGCGAATTTCTTGCACTCAAGAGTTATTTTTGCCTTCATACATCATTATGAAATTTATTTCTGGAAAGCAGTGTTGTGGAAAAATTCCTGGGGGTCCTGCTGGACACAACATTGAATGTGAGACAGCAATGTGCTCTTGTGGCAAAGGCAGCTCAGCTAATGGTATCCTGGGCTCCTAGAATTCAACTGGGCATTTTTTTTTGAAGTATTTACTAGCTTTTCTTTAGATGATTTTGAAAAAAACCCTTAGGATGGCATAGAAATAGCAGGTCCTAAGATCCTCTTACTGCTAGAAATACCTTCCTGTTTTATGTGTGTACAGCAACTACAGCATCATTTCTTAACTTCTTGGTCCATCTGAGAGAAGTTTCTTTAGTGCTTCAATGTGGGACTTATAAGTGAGAGACATAGGAGAGTGAATATATATATATACATAATAAAAAAAGCAATCAGGGGAACTAATGGTGGAAAAAAGAGGTCTGTAAAATGGCTATTAACTGTGTTTAGCAAAATCATTTTGCTCTGAAAGTCCCTAAACTGCAGCTTGCTAGAAACTACAGGACTGTAATATGTGGATTATTCTATATATTCTTTCTTGTCCCTTTTTCTGAGGCTCATGTTACGAGCTTTGAATAGAAATTAAGTTGAGGAGGAGCTTGATTTAACATTGTATAACCATGCTTAGGAGTCTTTGCTTGTGGTTTACACACATCTCTAATCTTGCTTGCTCTATGTGTGTACTATTGCCATGTTTCCTGGGTCCTCCATTTCAAACAGAAATGGTGCTTTAAAGAGAGAAGTTGAGAGTGAGTGTCTCAGTAAGGCAATTACATAGGCAATGACAGCAGAGAAAAGAAATTAACTACAACTATTTTAAAGATGTGTATACCACAGGCTACAGCACAATTGTGATGGACAAATATAAATGTCAGGGACAGGAAGCAGGGGATGATATAAGCAGCAACGTTTTTTCTCATTTTAAAGACAGAATGTGTTGCATCTGAAGGTCAAATGCAGGGTAGTATTATTAAGGATAAATTTATTATGAAGAAACACCAGATGCTTACTAAGTATAAGTGGAGGCAATGTACAAAAGATGAAAATTTCATTACTAGCAATGACAATAAAGGAACAGAAGTAAGATATAAAAATGTAAATGTAAATAAAAAAAAGGCTTTTGCAATGTACAAATACAGAATCAACCTCTCTGTAAGTCAGCTGTTAGCAAAAGATGCTTTGCATTGACATCCTACAGAGGTAAATTAATGAGGCTACTATTAGAAACAGTATTAGAGAAATACCTTGCGATGAGTATTTAAGCTACGAGTTTTCTTTCTCCCAGTTGAATTCTCTCTGAAGTGGAAACGACCTCCAAGTTTAAGCAGCATGTTATAAACAAAAGACATTATTTTTCTGCCTGCATGTTTAACGTGTGAAATACCATCCCTAGCTCTGCCATGATTGATTTTTCTGCTACCTTTCAGGAAAAATGTGGTCAAGTAGCATTACTGAAAACAGCTTCTCCATTTGAAGTGAAATACATTCTTCTCATCCTGTTAACACAGGAGTTGCCCCATGCTTTTGAAAGGCTGAAGTCAAGAAGACCTTTAGCCGAATATGCTGCTTCTTTCATAATAATGCCTGAATTGCAGCTCATGTTTGCCTGTTTATGTCTTCTTCAGTTGCCTTGCTGATGGGTGTGTTAATGCACTGGCTGATAAATCTTTCACCTTGTCCAGTACCTAAAAAGGCATAAACTGGAAAGTTGCTCCTAGCTGAAAGCTAAAGTGGACTTTCAGGTATCTTTGACTACATCAGGTACCTCTGACTACATTAATATTGTGGTATCCAGCAAAAACACAATACATATTTAGGTTTCACTTCAGACATATTGATGTGATGCTTTCTTCTGCACTGGAAGTAATCAAAGTGTTGCAGGGGGTCACAGAGAGCCCATTCAGACAGTAAATGTATTTAAGTATTTGCTAATTTCACTTCTGCTTTGAAGTCAGCTGCACTGGTAACTAAAAAATGATATTCATCCACTTGCATGCATTGCTTGATGATGGTCCAGAAGCACAGGACTAAGAACCCTGCTGTGTTTCACATCCATTGGTAGTCAATTGTCTGCTCTGAGCTTCCATTTCTTACCTTTGTCTAGCTCCTACAAGTTTCTTTCGGTCTCTGGAGACTTTTGAAGTTCTTGAATTCTCTGACAGCAAGTGCTAAAAAAATGCAAAGCATTGTTTGCATATGGTAACATGCTCTTGATTCCTGAGGAATGGAAAAGTCTTCATAGGGAGAGAGAAGAGCTGAGAAGAGTTACAGGAGAGATAAAAAGCAGCCTTTTCAAAATTGGGTCTGCTGGCCTGTGAAACAGCATTTCCGAATGTCCAGTCTAAACCTTCCCTGGTGCAGCTTTGAACCATTCCCACGTGTGTCACAGGATCCCAGGAAGAACAGTTCGACATCTCCCTCTACTTTTCCTCCTCAGTAGACTATAGAGAGCAATAAGTGGTCTCTCAGCCTCCAAAAAGCTTTAAATTAGACAAGCCCAAATAGTAGAACATTCCTTCGAGTCCTTTCATCACCTTTGTTTTACTCCCTGGACACATTCAAGGACCATCCTTCTTACATTGTGGGATCCAGAACTGCACACAGTGCTCAAGGTAAGGCCACACCAACACTGAATACAACAGGACAATCACCTCTTTGACCATACTGTGTTCAATGCACCTAGGATGCAGTTTGCCCTTTTTGCTACCAGGGCATGCTGCTGACTTCTACTAAGCCTGCTGCTGACAGGAACCCCAGATCCCTTTCTGCAGGTCTACTCTCCAGCCGCTCTTTTCTCAGTTTATACTTGTGCCCAGCACTTGTGCCTTCATCCAAGCTGCAGGGTCCAGCATTTCAGCTTCCTAAACTTTATTCCATTAAAGATTGACCAATGCTACAATCTACTAGATCCCTCTGCAAGGCCTCCTGTCCCTCAAGGTAGTCCTTCTGGAATTAGGGCAAGTCTCAAGGAGGAAACAACCTCCAGCTTTTTCTTTGATACAAAGCATTTAATCAAATATTTTAACTGGGTGTCTTTTGTTGTTGGTTTTTATTTTTGTTTGGTTTTTTTTGTTTGGGTTTTTTTTTATTTGTTTTTAAATAACTAGAGTTGTGCTGAAAGTGGTTTGTTTTTTTGGAATATATGACTGAAAAAATAGCTTAGTCTGTTGCCAGCAGTTTTTGCTTCACCCTTCTTTTTTATTCTCTCTCTGCTTACTTGGGGTGGGCAAGATGGGATGTCTATGCAATGTGTTCTCAGCCTTTCAAGTCTGCTGATGCAGATTTTCACTGTGCTTTTTACTGAAAAGAATATTACTAACATTTGCCATTCTTCTATTTCCTCCATGGGGAGGACTATGTGTGTAGTGTGGTACTTGGGTTTGGAGATTAATTTCTTGTGGTATCTAGTCCAATATATGCTTTGAACAGCAGGTTGCACAGGCATACCTTAGCTTGGAATATGATTTTGTGATCCTGAATTCTTGCTTTGTCCTGGAGAAATCTCTCCTGCACAGATCTTCACCTACCTATTAGATATCATCACTACCTTTGAGAAGTGGAGTTGTCCGCTGTGGACTTCAGTTCTGAGCAGGACAATAGAATCATGGAATTATAGAAGAGTTAGGGTTGGAAAGGACATTAAGATCATCTGGTTCCAATCCCCCCACCATGGGCAGGGACACCTCACACTAAACCATGCCACCCAAGGCTCTGTCCAACCTGGCCTTGAACACTGCCAGGGAAGGAGCATTCACAGCTCCCTTAGGCAACCCATTCCAGTGCCTCACCACCCTCACAGTAAAGAACTTCTTCCTTAGATCCAATCTAAACTTCCCCTGTTTAAGTTTTAACCCATTACTCCTTGTTCTATCACTACAGTCCCTAAAGATGAGTCCCTCCTGAGAATCCTTATAGCCCCCCTTCAGACGCTGGAAGGCTGCTATGAGGTCTCCAAGCAGCCTTCTCTTCTCCAGGCTGAACAGCCCCCACTTTCTCAGCCTGTCTTCATACAGGAGGTGCCCCAGTCCCCTGATCATTCTTGTGGCCCTCCTCTGGACTTGTTCCAACAGTTTCATGTCCTTTTTATGTTGAGGACACCAGAACTGCGCACAATACTCCAAGTGAGATCTCACGAGAGCAGAGTAGAGGGGCAGGATCACCTCTTTCGACCTGCTGGTCACGCTCCTTTTGATGCAGGCCAGGATACACTTGGCTTTCTGGGCTACGAACACACTGAAACTGGCTCATGTTCATTTTCTCATTGACCAACACCTCCAAGTCCTTCTCTGCAGGGCTGCTCTGAATCTCTTCTCTGC